>VZRW01013820.1:26338-45731 GCA_013398125.1 Aegotheles bennettii
TTGTTGCTAGCAATATCATTAATAGTGTTTTTGCAGTCAGTGCATTTATCAAAGGCAATTCTGAACCTGTTGTATCTGTCACCTTAATAAACCCTATTTTTGCAACTTTGTGCATCTGTTTCGGTGCAAATCCTTAGGACTCTGATACGGACAAAGTCATCTGCGTATGACTCTGTGAATCAATTTCGGTGCAAGTCCTTAGTAGGACTCTGGACAGACAAAGTTTGCATCTTACAGCTTTGTGCATCTGTTTCGGTGAAAGCTCTGAGTGGGGCTCTGGGACAGACAAAGTTGGCTTCTTATGACTTTGTGAATCTGTTCCAGTGCAAGTTCTTGGTATAGAACTCTGGACAGACAAAGTTATATCTAAACCTTGACTCAGCGGGAGGGCTTTCCCCCAGCCACCTCGCAGAGGTTTTCCCTTTCTCCTCTCCCCCCTTTTATTAACGTGACAAACAGATCCTGGAGACACACGCCAGGCAGAACGCCAGCAAGTCCAAAGCCTGATGCTACAGTTTTGTAATGCAAACAGGGGAGTTGAGGGACTGTCACTGCTTTTCATTGTAATTCTACTCTCATTAAAACTCTGGCACTGAAAATTCGGTCCAGGCCAAAACCTGGCAGGCAAAAAATCTGTGCTCACAGCAAGAGTGGATGGTTACATCTAAACACCCAACAAACACAAAGGCAAGAGATGAGCCTGGGAGAGGAGGAGTGCATGTGTACACATGTGTGCATGGGGAGGGGAATGATGGAGAGTGACCAACAGAAGAGGGAAGTTGAAAGAAGAGCTCCCAAGGTACCATGGCAACATCCAGAAACAACAGCTGTACCTCCTGACCTCAAGACAACCTGTGTGTGCTGGGCTCCAACTATTTGTGGAACAGTTTGTTTCTTCAGAAGGCACAAAGGGAAATGTCCCTCTTCTGGCTCAGGATACAGAACTACCTGCAATGGGAGAACATGAGATGGGTGCGTACATGGGCTCCTGACCCCCTGAGACAGTGCTGCAGGGAAATGGACAGCACTGCACTGCCGATGGCACTCACCGCTTCCTTTCACAAGGTCACCTGGAGGTATTCACAGACTTAACGCAAGCTGGAACCAGTGCCAGAGCACACTGGGTAAGGGCTTCAGATCTCAAACTCACCCCCTTCAGGGCCTGTCTGAAGTTCTGGTTTTTCAAGCTTCTCCTGGCATGAATGGTTTTCCAGTAGGAGGCTGAGGAAAGACTGCTGGCACCATGCCTGCCTCTCCCTGCTTGCACATGTGCCAGCAGAGGACTGCATGACACTGCAGAGTAACTAAATCATGCAGAAATCAACCCAAATACAATCACTGAAGTGGGTGCCTCTGCTACTCCCTTACTTACTTGTTTTCCAAGCGGGGCAGGTGTTTTAGAGCTTGTGCAGTGCTGTGGTTTGGCAGATCTCATTCCCATTTCTGTTGCCTCTACACACTCTTGTTTTATCCGGGCCATCAAGTTATCAATGAATGAAATAAAAACCTCCACCTTACATCGGAACAGCACCACAGGTTTCAACTAGAGCTCTTCCTCCGGCAGCCAGAAATCTGTGCCTTTCCCAAATTCCTTTCAAATTACAGCAATGTTCTCAATACCATCATGACAACAGTGAAATCAGGACACCTCTGTTTGGGGGGAAGGAAAGACAAGAACTGAGACTTGCGACACAGGATGGGTGGAGAGAGCTTTTTCTTCCTATCACTGGTCTCATTAAAACCTCATTCTGTTTACTTCCCAGCTTAAACCTGAAGTCTTATGACATTCCACTAAACAATCCCACATTATAATAAAGCAGCAGGCTTTCCTGCCATGATTGATAGACTCTGTTTGCAATTATTTTAAGAAGAAGGCACATAATTACATAGAACTGGATTAGGCTGATCAAATCCTTGTTAGTGTCTGTCAATATTCACATAATAAGACAATGTGACATTAATGTAAACTAATTTAAATGCAGAAAGTTTAATTAAGACTTAATAAAATTATAGGGACAGAAAGAAAGTGAGTTTTGCACTCCCTAACCAAAAGGAGTTTCCCAGGAAAGCCACCCTCTAAGCACAAGCCTGGTTTTACCTAATCAGTTCTGCAACACTGGTTCTTGCACCACCTACTTATGGACTCCTGTTTACAGTCTCACTGCCAGGACCTTCCACCCGCTCAAAACCCAGAAGCAAATGCAAATGCTACGGAGCTGTGTGTGTAACAAAGCCCACCCTGAGCAAGTGCAGCAGTCAGAAGGATGTCTTGGAAGCTCCTCTGCAGCACGCAGCAAACAGCTACCCATCAGTACCGGAGTCCAACCCCCGTAAAGCACAAGTGACCTTCTTTCCAGGCATTTATCAAGACCCAAACATTACATCTCCCTGTGTAACAGTGTCCGTATTCTCCCATCTCATTTATTCCTACACAGCCTTCCTTTCTGCACAGGTTGTTTTAAAGCAACCTGTGCATTCACAGTGCCCTCAGAGAGTCACTGGCAATTCACAACTGTGCACCAACTCCAACAGGCTCAGCGCAGGACACCGGCTTCGCTCCCTGCCCAACGGATCCACACTTTCCCAAGGGCAGTCATGCTCCTGCACTGCCTAAGTCACCCTCTTCATGCAACTCCTAAGCACACGGACGCAACTGAACCCCTAACCACAAGTGAAATGGTTGGTATGGCACACAAAGCCACCCCAGCGTGTGCAAGCCCACGGGTGCAGTGTCGAGGAGACCTGGGAGTGGGTGCTGGGAGCCCCATTGCCCGCACGCGTCCCCTTTCCCCCCTCGCTCTGTGGTAACGACTCCACCCTCTCTGCGTGTGCATTATCACCGTTTCTCGCCCAGATGCCTTCACTGTTTGTTCCCCAGGCCTGTTCCAAGGGAGATCGGAGCAGGAGCCACGCTGTGCCACTGCAGAGCTCCTCTCCACCCGCAGGTGTGCTTGGGTTTCGCTGTGCTAAAAGCAGGATCCCAGATCTCACACAGGGCAATTCACTACTCCCCAAAGCACCGATTTTCCCACGCTATGATTTTCCAGTATACTCCCTGCCTAATTAAATCAATCTGAACATCTCATTAAAGAAAGAAACATTGCAGATTTTGACTTGGTTTTAAATGAGTCTCTGCCAGTCGAGCCCACTGCTCCGATCTGGTTTACGTGATGATTTGTTAGCGGCTCTGCTCAGCCCCCTCCCTCCAGAGGCCCCACAGCGTTTCAGGAATTTTAGAAGATGCTGAACGACACACAGGATCCTGCCTTACCCAGAAAGATAGCAAAAACTCTGAATGAGCCCGTTTCCCAAACAGGAACATCTCCCACAGAATTAGTTTTTGTCAGCTGCGGAAAGGGGAAAAGGGAAACAAGGGAAAACTTGAGAGCTCAAAAGGAGCCCTGTAGGGCAACCTCCTGGAAAATACATTAAAATTCAATGCTGTATTAAAACTGTCCAAAAAAATTAAGCCCTCCTGTTCAATCTACGGACAAATCACTGTTAGATAACCTTTTCTGAGCAAGTGTATCACTTACCCTGGTTTATGTGCCATTTCCTTTGGCAGCACAGCTATTTAAGTCACCCTTCTAAGCCAGAGCCTTTAGTAATTTTTCTTTCCGCTACAATTCTTCAAAGCATCATAAAGGCAAATTTAATAAGCACTTCAATTTGTATTGCTTTCTATTTATAATACTGCAAACACCTGCTGCTGCTGAGATCTAAGCAGGTATCTTTCTTACTCTGTATAGATTAATTCAGATTAATCTTAATAGTTTCTGATTTTACAGCAATTTCAAGAAGCATTGCTCCAAGCTGTTGCGTGGGTTGGTTGAGGTTTTGTTGGGTTTTTTTGGTCTTTGGGTTGTTTTTTTTTTGTCTTTAGGGGGATTTTTTGTTGGTTTTGTGGTGCAGTTTGTTCTCCCTCCACTCCCCATTTTTATTAAGATCCTGCTGACCAGCTCTTAAAAATACAACCCATTTTGCTTCATTGTTCACATCAGCCCAATTCAACAGTAAGTCTTCTGGGGTGTTCAGCAGATCCCTCTTGTCAATGAAACAGCAGGCACTCCAACAACCCAATCAGTTCAAGTTTTACCCTGAACCCGTAGCAATGGAAGTCAAGTCAGCACCAGGGCCCGGTGTGGGAACTGTGGGTATTGAGGGAATGAGTGTTCAAACGTGCCTGCCCATGGTCCAGCAGACACAGGGTCTGGATCACATATTACTCAATCTTCTCTCAAACCAAGGATATATTAGTTTTCAATCTTATCTTAGTGTGCAGCTAAGGCGGCACAGTGCAGAAGTGAAGTCCTATACCCGACCTTTCAGAAGGGCTGAGGAATCATGTCCTTAGGTAGCTCTTCAGAGTCTATCTTCCACAGCTTATGGACAGAATATTAATGGCTGCACCGCAGGCTTTGGACATCTCGGTATCTGCAACATCAACACGAACCTTTCTTGCTGTTATTTCATCTAACAAGGCCACAGATAGGAAGTTTAATGCAGTGGGAGGAAAGAAAAAAAATAAATAAATTGTGATGCAGCACAAGTAGGTGAAGGAGATAATGAAGCCCAGAGAGAAGGAGCAGGAAAGCCCCCTTAGTGTGCAAGAGAGGAAGGGAAACAAAAGGAACCAGTGCATGGCAGAAAAGCTGCATGGAAGTGAAATAAAGAGTAAAAGAAGTGGATGTAAGAGTCAGCCCATCAAAGACTGACATCAATCATCATTCCCATCTCTGCACGGTGTTTATTTACTCTGAGTGGCTGACGAGAGGTTTGTACTTTTCATTCATGTCCTGCCTATGGATTTAGGTGTGATACAGCACAATCCTCCACAACCTGCCAGGAGAACTCACAAAAAACTTCACAGGACATTCTGAGGACAATTTAATCTCAAGAGTGACTCTTGATACCTCAAGCTCCTACTCCAGAGGGAACCAGTGTTATCTGTTGCTCTGCAACATTTAGTATGAGCCTTAAAGGGGTGGGATTTTAAGGGCTCCCATTAAAAACACAAATCTTGCTCAACAAAAGGCAATCTCATTGCTGTTTTTATTCAGCCTAATCTTGCCAAGATTCCTATTAACTTCATTAGAAAAGCACATTCATAAATGCATAAAACCAAGTTTTTAAAACTGTTTTTAACCGCGTTTGTTGAAAAATTAAGCAAATGAAAAGTCTCAGAGACACAGGAAAACATCTTTGTGAGATACTCAGTATTTCACCCTCCTCTTGTGTATCTATCAACATCAAAAGCTCAATACAGCCAATATGTTGGGAATTCCTGGATTTTTTTACTTCCTATTAACATGAGAGAGATAATACAGGTTTCCTCAGAAAATAAATGAGGCACAGGAACCTTGTATGTCCTTTAAAAAGAGGAGATGCCATACATCTTTTTAGTCTCTGGCTGCAGCTTTCACATTACTGTCCCAAAACATCTGTAACCTTCATGCATTCTCATCCTCCTCCACAATTACTTCTTATCACGTGGGGAGGTTTTGAACTTTTGCAACAGCTATATTGAGTAAATCAGCTATAAACAGCCATGCTACAGATACTCCAAGCTGATAGTTAATGGTGATTTTTAGCCCTTCAAGCGAATTGGACAGCTTAAAATGGCAAACATTGCTCTATCTACCCATCCATAAATTAGGATTGACAATAGCAGATTATTACTCATTCACTCAGAGGATTTGTTTGGCCCTGAAAGAACTGGCTTTATTCCAAGAGCTGGCAAACACTGGTTAATATACATGTAAATGTTTTATTTCTCTCAGAGTAGGCAATCTCACAAAACGAATACCAAATTGAAAACAACCCTAGTTTTTCTGCTGATGCCTGTCTCAGATGCAGTGCTGCTGAAAGTCTTCACAAGCTTTTTCACACCGAGTCAACAGGGAAAAAGCCACTTTCCCATTTGAGAGTGACCATTTCACTGTGCAAACATGAAAACTTTTATATAAATATTAATCATCGAAGTTGTCCTGAGTTGAGTGGATGGTGACTGGCTTATATAAGATTGCAGAACTGACTTGGTAGTAGCGAGATGTACCAAAACTGTTTTGCAAACACTGCTCCAAACAGGCTGTTCCTCAACACAAGAGCTGCAGTGCCAGAAGTAGATTCAGCAACTCAGTTTTATCTGAGGATATTACAAAATAGCACTCGCTCAGAAGAGTGAAGAAGGGGCATTTTGTCCTTTGAATTTCTAGTGCAAGCATAAAGGAAAAGGAAAATGTTGTTTTCCTCAAAAACTGCCACTAATGTGAACTGGGAGGAAGAGGAGAGACTAAGAAAAGAGATGGAGGTTCAACACAGTCAGGCAAATAAACCAAGTATCTGGGCAAAACACCAGGCAGTGGTTTAACAGGGCCTCTTACTAACCAGACCAGAACCCAAATATTCTAAATAAAGCCAAGTGTAATGCACCCATACTCCTGAGCGTGGGCTCTCCAAAAACCAAGAGAATCAACAAGTACACTCTCTGCACTTGGAGGCAAGGACAATACACCCCACTTCGTGAAGGACTCCAAGAACCATCTTTTTCCTATAAAGGGCTAGAGGAATCAGAAAATACCTAGATCTGCTTACTCCTCCTATGACACAGGCCATCAGCAGCTTACCCCTCTGTCCAACAGGGAAGTGAGTTATATTTTTTTTTGTGAATTAACTGAACCTTGTAACTAGAACTACAATCACAAAGCAGATTTTTGAGAAGAGGAAGAAAGAAGCATAGCCTTTTATCTACTGACTGTATTATATGTATCGTCTCATTTTTCTTGAGGGCACGCTGAAGTTTTGATCAACTGGGGTTGCTAGCAACAGGTCAAAATTGTTCATAAACCTCTAGACAGGAATGGCACAATACTAATGTATTGTGTACTAATAGCAAGTTTAGAATGAAATACAAAATAAGGTAGAAAGCCCTGGCTAATATCACAGCAACCTGATGGAACCCAAGAGCAAAAAACATCCAGCACTTAAAAAAAACAACCATCAGGACAGCTGAAGTCACAATTCACATTCTTCAAGTGAAAGGAAAGATGGAAGATGAACAAACACTGAAGGGAAGGAACAACTACCAACAGAAGACACTTTCAAAAGATACAGGACTATGCACATGTGGCAAGAGCTGATGAGAACTTCAGTTCCTATCTGGCAGATTGTCTCACTTGGAACAACAGCGCTCGACAGATTTCAGCCAGGTCTCTCCATGGACATGAGCATCTGTGAATACGGAATGGACAGTATATCTGTATTTTATGGAGATACATGTATCAAAGACTGCTGGCATTAGAATTGCTCTTCCTCACGTTTCCCATTTTAACAGGAAAACAATTTGGACTTTACAGGCTATTACAATAACTAAGGCTATTTTTGAAATATTTTTCATATCCACTTCCCAGAATTATATGGATTATTTTTTTTAACCTGCAGAAAGTTAGAGATGACTTCCACTAGAGCAAGCACAGTGTCTAGTACTTGACAGTTCTTTGCTTTGAACCTTGAACCTAATGCTGCACTTTTCAGTGCTGCTTTCACACAAAGCATGCTGTCCCTCCTCTTGTATGCTGCTGCTTACATGACACTTAGATCTCACAAGGAAATCTGCTGAATGGAAGGGCGACAAAACAGAACAAGACAGTGCCAGGTTCAGCACTGGAGAAGATTTTAAAATTTATTACAAGGTATCACTTCCATGCTCAGTGTTATACGTGGCTGAAATGAATACACATGCCTGGCAGAACTGCAAGAGAAGGGACCTCTATAAAAGGCGACAGCACTATTACCAGATAAGCCACCAGCTAGACATCACTGATTACCACACTGGACAGAGATTTTAACTCATCTAGAGAGCAGACAGCTAATCGGATTTCATAATGGGCTTCTCTCAGTTTCACTGGGGCTGATGCATGCTGCATATAGGATTTGGAAAGAGATTTTTCCCAAATAGCACATGCTGCTGTACTACAGCATTCTGTTATCATCTCGGCTTATGCTTATATAAAGTACCAGATGGAAAGCCAGAAGTTACATGAACAGTCACAAAGAGGTTAATCATTAAATTCAAGCTTTGCCAGGGCAGCAACAAAGCTGACCTCTTGAATAAATTGAGCTTGGATAAAGGTAGCATTGATTTTCCTAAAAGGGTTTCATTATTTAACTCCAGATTTGTGATTTCTTTTGAGACTATGAAGTTAAGAGTTAATCCAAATTTACTATTTCTTTTCTACCCAAACAGAAACCAACCTATTTAAAATGCAGATTATATGATAGACCTCCCTCCCTTTCATTGCTTTCTTCCCTCTGAGACAAACTGAACTTCACAGGACTTAAACCTCAGGGGGGAAATAAAGAAAAAAACAACAAAACCTTTAAAAAAACCCAGCTCATCTTTATTCCACAATCTTTTCTTCTAGCACTGAAAATCCAGTGCATATTTTCTCTCAACTACTGTTATCTCTGTATTGTTCTTAATGCTTTCCAAGAAAGGAGCTTCTTTAGCACAGAAGTGAAAAACTTTGATTTGATGAAGGGATGGGGACTGACAGTCAACTGTCTGGAGCCGAGTCAGTGGAAAGAACATGAGGCAAACATTTGACCATGCTACCTCACCCAAGCCTTTCTGTCATATTTTCTGCTTTCCAACTCCGACCTTCCCATTTTCATTTTTAAAGATATTTACATCAGAATCAAACAGCTATTACAAGCTATAGCATTAAACATAAGAGTTACTTCTTTACCTCCTTCAAGTATGGTAAAGATCATCCATAGAAGCCAAGTGATCTGAGCTTCTGATTTCCCATAGGTACTCCAAAATATTTGCTGAACCCTGGCAATTCTGCCCTGACAAATGGAGTGTTGTATGGACTCAGGGCTTTCCTAGCTTTCTGAAATTACTGGTTTGACTCACATCTCTAGGAGCATGAAACTTACTTAGATAAGGTCTAGGAAAAAGCAAGGAAGATTAGAGAGACTAAGTTAATCATGGAAAAAAAATACATAAAAACCCAGACAGACAACTACCTATGTTTTAGGCAAACAGGGATATAATTTCTTACTCTCTTATTTTGAAAGCCTTGCCCTTTCACTGCTAAGCAAAGTTTCCCCAAAGAAGCCATCACTGATTGCATTCATTTGGAATTTTTATGTAAACAAGTGCTGGAATATGAAATGGAAAGCCAAAAAAGGATATTAAATCACAGGTTAGATACATCCCAGAATCACTCTTCCGAGAGCAGGAACGAAAATAAAACAAACAAACAAAAAAGGCATTAAAAAGAAATAAAAGTAGACAAAAATACGGAACCTGAAAGACTTTTTGTTCAAGATCCCTAATGTCTTAAGAATTTATTGAAAGATGATGTTACAGCACCTGAATTTCAGAGAATTACTTCAGCGATGGCTCCTGTTACAGCAGTTTCTGCTGGAATATTTTACTGTGGCTGTCAGCCAAATCTTTGCTATGCTGATGCCAAATAAATGATACCCAATTTCAACGACAGATGCTGTTGTGTTGACACATAATTGATACGCTTATATTCAGGGCTCCCTGGAATTCTGTAACAGCAACACTTTATTCACAAGAAATGCAACCGACAGCAGAATTCAAAGGGACCTGCACATAGCTGATGCCGTGACACTGCTGGTATTGTGAGTCTGGAGGGAAGAGATAGCTACCTGTCCACAGTGGTCAGCAACAGTGGAGACCACAAATTTTCCAGGGCAACAGAAAATACGGAGAGGTGGCCCAGCAGTCGAAGTTAACGGGCTCAGCCAGAAACCGGCTTGCTCAGAGAAACGGCAAACATGAAAGATTTTGACACAAGCTGCATATCCCTGTCCTGCAGAGCTTGTAACTGCACAGGAGATGGAAGTCATAGAAACGCCACAACACTGAAGTAACAGATATGTCTCATCTCCTTCTCTCTTTGACTTCCTCGGTTTTCCAGGCAGGAAACAGATAAGCAACCTTTAAAAATGTATTTAGCAAAGGTATGTTCCAAATAAAACATTACATACCCCCTCTTTGCTATGCTCCAAATAAAACACTATATACCCCCTCCTTGGATGTTCAATCTCCCATAGATAACTGGAAATAAACTTTCATAAATAGTATTTCTTTTGGAAATCAACCGCATGCCTCCTGGAGCTTAACAAACCTTCAGCATCTGCTGTAATTCTTACAGGAAAAAAAAAGGCAGATGACATTACAATATATGCCTAACACCTGAATTTTCTTTATTTTTAGTAGCACAGCATCATATTATTTTCACACAATAAAAACATTCATAGAATGAAAACATTCAGAGAAAAATTCATACCCATTCATTTCACAAAATGAGGAAAAAGCCAGTAACAACTAAAATTTGATACAAAAGGCAGCAGCAAATAAATGCCACGTAGCAAAGTTTTCAGTCATTTATCCAGATAGCATATGCTGTTCAGCAAACATGCAATGTGCAATATCCTGCCATGATGCCTCTTCTTAATTCAAATAAGGTTGAGCTTAAAAATGCTTTCAAATTGCATTATATGGGGATTACAGAATACATTTGAAATTTACAGATGAAGAGGAACGGCTACCTAGAAGTCTTTTCAACCCCTGGAAAACACATTTTATTGACTGTTTCTTAAACTGTATTTTAGACCACTGATCAGAGCCCAGGAAGCTTCTGCAGCGTAACAGGCTTCTGCTGCTTGTGCGGCTTTATCTGGCTCTCAAATACTGTCTGTGCTTCTTCGCTAGTACCACAGGGAAGATTTCATCCTCCAGTCACCTCTTTCCTTGCATTATATGAAAAAGGGACTGAAAATACCAATGTTAATTCTTCAGAATCTGCACACTGTAGCTCTTTCCTTTAATTCTTCCTCTCCTGTGCTTCTAAGGGTTGTTAAGGCCAGAACTGTCAGAAGACCTCTCTTCACACTGCATTTCTCCTTCAGGAGTGCCCAGCATAAAGTTACACAGGGAAAAAATATGCATTTATCATCAAAGTTCATACCTCTCAAAACCCCCAAATTGTCATTTAGTTCAGTAACATGGGATATGTAAAATATCCAGGGTTATATCCTTGCAAAAGCACAAAGTGGCTGAAAAGATCAAGGAAGTGCATTAAGTAGGAAAGCTTTAGGGGCCAGTGGGTTCTATTCACTGTTGTGAGGGGCACTGG
Organism: Aegotheles bennettii; assembly: GCA_013398125.1. NCBI lineage: Eukaryota > Metazoa > Chordata > Aves > Caprimulgiformes > Aegothelidae > Aegotheles > Aegotheles bennettii. The sequence goes on from VZRW01013820.1 coordinate 37,516, forward strand.
TAAAATACTCTTTGCCAGGAAAACACATCCAGATATTAAAAATTTAAGCACCAAGTGCACAGGTACTTTCTTTCAAAAATCCCCAAAAGCCCCAAACCAATTTAAAAAATAAATAAAATAAATAAACCAACCCCAGAAAACCCCACAGAAGTTTTGCAAAGTCCCAAAAGACAGTTGAGACTAACCACCCCCTGGCAGTTGGGCATCTCAAGAATATACTCAGAGAAGGAGGAAGGGAACGTGAACCAACAGCTACGCCAGCTGTCAGCTGCTCTGATTTACCCAAAGCAGTCGTGAGGTGTGACGGCACACGGCGGGGCAGCCCCAACCTTCCCCACTCCTGCTCGGAGAAGATCAGGTGCAGAGCAGCTTCAGTTCAAAAGCTGCAGCAATTTGTTAGACCGGTGCTATGCCTAAGCTAAAAAAGGCCAGTCTCTCAGCACTGCATTTTAAATTGAGCACAGCACTGAAATAACAAAGCTGGAAGGCTTACAGAGGAGATCCAACTCCTGTCTAATTATTTCAGAGCACGGGCAGAGCAGTGCAGGTCAGCCTGCCAGGCACTGTGTGGCTACACCCTCCCTGCCTGAGGAGGGGCGTAAGTAGCATGGGGGGAGATTGGTGTTACGACACACAGACCAACGAGTATTTCTGCTTGTTGCTGAATTTGCTCCAAAGATTTATCCTTATAGGTTTCTTGGGGTGTTTGGAACTCCCCTGCTCCCCCTTAAGCACATACTAAATTTAGTAACTTCCTTTTTTATAAAAGATCATCATGTTCAATAGCAATAACCCATCCTGTTACTAACAAAGGCAAGGATTTGTGAAGTTAAATGGATTCTCACTCCTACTTCTACTACTGGCTTCTGCACTTTGTTCTGCCTGGACAGAGAACAGAGAGGTCTCACTTGCTCCTGCTCAGGAAGGTAGTACTATAGCTGGAAGGCATAGAAAAAACAATTCATTGTATGCAAATATTTCTGTTTCTCTTCCCCAATTCATAACGTCATTTGCGAAAAAGCAAAAGCATGCTTGTTGGAGATTACTGTACAGTGAGTTAACATGCTAAATAAATTAGCAACAGAAAGTAGTGAGTTAGCTTCAACTTTCAGAAATGTGAAAGATCCAGAAGTAGTTCAGGCAACCAGATATCAGAGCAAATCTTACTTTTACAGACACTGTTTCCTATCCTGTTAAATATTTCTCTTACCACTGTGGGAAAGATTTAAACAATGGAGGGAAACTGGCTAAGGCTTGCTCTGCAGACTGAAATAATTCAGCAGCAAGACCTGGCCTCAAAACTTCTGAATAGTGGTATCAAGCCCAAACATTTAGAGAAAAAGTTGACATGCAGCCCCTTCCTCCATGCTAAAGTTGGTCACCATGAGTACCTCCAAACATATTTCATAGTTTATAACAGTATAATTACAAGCCACTCCTTTAAACAGCATCAGTTCAGTAAACTTGAGGTTTCCTGGTGCTATGCAGCATCTCGACCTAAACGACTCGAGCCACTTAAGACAGATGCTTATCCTTTAGTTTCTTCCCTAAACCATGCTAGACTTTCACTGTCTGCTCTCCCATCCAAAGCAGGCTGCACCGTGATGGTGGGCGCAGTGGGTTGATGGAGAGACACCATGCAGGAACTGTACTGGTCTCTAAGCAGTCCCAAGTTTGCAAAAACAAACAACTGCAGGTGAATTCCCTGAGCCTATTCCGGGCATGGCTGCAGGCTCACAGTAAGGTCTAATAAAAGGCTCTGGGATCTTGAATCTCATTTGTACCATGACAGCCACGTACCTAAGCTATGTTTGAGGGTGCACTTCTATAACCAAAGGCTGCGTCCTGCAGTTTCACCTGAACAATTCCTTATTTTTGTTACCCTTCTAGTTAGGTGTCAAAGCCAAGCACAAGATTTTTCAACGATGCTATATAAAGTGAAAGATGCTCCTGACATCTAACTACCAGTAAGCAGCCATGCTGGGAACAACCGTTTCAGAGTTAAAGCACTTCAGTGAGTTTTAGTAACACCCGTAGAGCACACCCCCTCCCCAGACCTGATCCTGAGCACTGTACTGTGGCCAAAGAACTCCTTTCCAAATATACAAACAAAGCCAAGGTGTCAAGCAAAACTAAACTGACACTGGGTGAAGAAGCAGTAAGACCAATTTCTAAACAGAAAGCGGTCTGAGGAGGAGCCAGATACACACCCTGGGGTTTGGTACATCCAAGTGATGATTACCCACACCTCTAGCATGACACAAAGCTCAACATCAACATGGCCTGAACACAAGGTTTTTATATTTAGCAATCAGTAAGGCTCAAGGAGCCTTATTAAGACCCCTACCAAAGAGCCTATCTGAACGCAGATAGCACTTTGAGCATTGAAGCCCCCCCATCACCTGCTCTCATTGCATTTTTTTCCAAGTTTACCATCACACAGCCACAGCTCTTCAACTCTTTAACCGTATTAAATCTTCACTCTTAACAAACTTTTATAGAGCTGCCTATGGCCAAATAAAAAAATAAAAAATAAAAAATAAAATCACGGCTACACAAGCACTGGTAAACAGAAGTACCAAGGCAATACACAGTCCCAATCAAAATGGGTTGGATTTGTTACTGCCAGAGTCAAAGGGGTGCCCATATAAGTAAATACAAGGCCACATCATTCCGCACTTCCCCCACCCCACCAGCTCCTTGTAGCCTGGAGAAGTCATTTGTGACTGCAGCAGGGCAGGCCACATTTCTACTCTTCATGTGACAAAGATACAAACACATTGGTTTAGGCAGAAGCAGCTTTCGCTCTGATGCTGCTCTTTATTTTCCACTCTTTTTGTGAAATACAGAGACAATTTCTGAGCAAAGCCTTTGGGGAAAGAGCTTTACTCAAAATCACTAGTCCTCTGTCTAGCACAATAAGAGCAGAGAATGCAAATTAGTTTCAATAAAAGCAGCTGGCAATCAATAAGGAAGGACTGGTCTCCAAGAGTAAAACTGGTTCCTCTAAGGATAAGAGTTAAAAGGGGAAAAATTTAAGAAGACGAATAAGGGAAGAACAAATGTAAACAACATGGGGAGGTGCACAGAAGGAGAAAAATCTAATGATGCAATTAAAAAAAAATCAAACAAACTGACAAAGAACAGCTGGGGGTAAAAAGGAAAGAAAAATATAGATAGCTACAGTGCAAAGAAAAGGACCATTAGAAAAATTTTAATGGAAAACAGGTGCAATCAAAACAAGATGAAATAAAAATCCTGCAAGGGAGCCAGTAAGAGGCACTAAGGCTTAAGGCACCAGAACCCTGCATGCAGTCAGGCTCCTTCCTCACCTCCCTTCACTTCAGGAAGGCCACAGGTGCTGCAAAGGACAAACCCAGCATTGCTGTCACCACCTGTTTAAAGAAAAAAAGAATTCCACAGGATGGACACTTCCACTGAGTCTCCCTATTATTGTGTCTCGTTTTTATAAGTCAGTTCAAGGGAAAATACGCTTTGATCACAGAAGTCTTCCCTTGCAGCTGTTAAAGACAGGACTTGGTACAAAGGGAAAAACACAAGTACTTTGGCAACAACCTCTGCTCAAGAGAAACCTAAAAAATCACCTCTTGCATACTGCAAGTCAGTGTCACAAATCACTCGCCCTCCACCTTGCACCTTCAAACCCAGCTCCAGCCTCTGGTTTTATTGTGATGGGGAGGAGGTTAATGACTGGGCTTGATGATCTTGAAGGTCTTTTCCAACCCAAATATTTCTAAAATCAGCATCCTCCACCAAAGGCTTGGTTAACATGAATTGAGGTCCCTGCCCTGCACATGCCTCTAATATTGCGTATTAGCAAGCAGCAATGCAAGCAGTTACTTTGCGCAGAAGCTTTTCAGCCTCAAAGAATCTCACCAGCAAACTACACAAGGTAACTCCTTTGATCCCAAGAACATTGTCCCCTTCTTTAATCATGTAGCTGCTTAAATAGCATACATTAATTACAGGGGGTAGAAAGTGGTGTCCTCCACAGTCCCCTGAAACTGCAGGGGAAAGTCCTATCACTGCACACTATTTACTTAGCTTAACTTTTGACCAGCATACTGATGGACTCGACGAAGAAGTCTCTGCCAAGTTGCTGATATACTTAAAATTACGCTTATACTTTCAGAACTTTAATACAGAATAATTCATTTGGGGCATACCCTATGCTTGGAGAAATTCTATGAGACTGCAAATGGCAAAAGTGGTCAGAAGCTTCTAGTCACACTGACAGCTCGCATTTTAAAGAGAGAAAGAATGGACCAACTTCTTTGCAACTGAAAACAGCGCACAAGAAATCAAACGAAGAAGGATGGAGAAAGCAAAACCCCGCCTGGAACTAAACTAGTGGTAAGGCAAAAGACAACAAAGAGAATACTATTACACATTCTCACCTCTTCGAGACACACGTGTGCCTGAAGGGCTCGCAAACATCTGATCTCTGGCTGTTTGCCGTGTTCAGCATACAAAGCTGCTTCCCCTGTTGCCTACAGCAATTATTTTAGGGTTTGCCTTAACAAGTAAAAAAATATCTCTCTCAAAAATAAAAGTGCGGGGAGGAGGCCTGGACTGTTGCAAAGTTTCACACCAACAACCTCATGGCCTGCCACTACTGCCAAGACAATTGCAGCATTTTAACAGCACATCTCCCCAAGGCAGCAAGCAGCTAAGACCTTTATATACTGAAGAGATGCTCTTCCACGTCACTGTGGCCTATTAGCCACAAACAGGATTAAGCGCTCAGAAAATCCTCACAGAGCCCACATCTGTCAACATAACCCTTTCCCATAATGGACAGAAAGGAGGGTAACTTCTCAGCTTCACGGAGCACTTACTGGAAAGCTGATACTGCAATAATCAAAAACAACCAAAACAAAAAGGGAGCAATACAGAACAGCACAATCATGGAGACCCCTCAGCATCTCTTAAAAACAATGGCACCTGTTACAGAACCTGTGGTCTTACAGAGCAGCCCTGCTGTTGTTCTGGTGGCCCTGCACAGCAACCAGCCTCAGCACATTTCCAGAGAAGACAATAGCCAAGATCTCTTTGCAGGACATTTCTCCAGGCATGATAGGTTTTCCATAATCAGTCAAAAAACAGAGACATCCAGATTGGCATGCAGCAGAAACTGGGTGTCAGGGACATCAACCCACCCAGAGATGCCTCTTGCAGTGCATGATGGAGAGACCAGTATGGAGACAGAGATCATTTTGCTCTGCAGCACCTGGACCAAAGTACTTGAATCAAGAGATGTCAGATCTTGAAGAGCTCAGATGGCTTTGGGAGCAGCTAGGGCACAGCTGTAACAGTAAAAGCAAAACCCAGCCCAATTCAGCAGAGAGAATTAGTGTTCAGTTCTCTCAGACCCTGATACCACTGTGAAAGATCAACGTATTTCTCTCTGAGGGCAGTCCCCCCGGCAGCAGTGAGCAGTGCTGCCTGCTGAACCAGGGCAGGTCTCCCGTGACTCTTCATGGAGAAATTCTTTCAGCTTCCCTACACCACTGCTTCTCAGTAGTGTACACACCATCGGGACAAGCCTTGCTGGGCTTCAAAGTAACAGGCAAGAGAGAAAGAGGATGGAGGAGGATTTGTAACAAAAATTAACAAGGAAACTGCATTATATTACACATTAAGTGTCACGGCCAAAAGATGTCATGTACAGTCTATGTACTGTCCCATTAGACAGCTCAGACTACCGAATCAGCTTGTATATCATATGTATATATGTAAAATATATGGAATGCACCCTCAGTAAATTTTCAGATGATACTACATTGGGTGTGAGTGTTGATCTGCCTGAGGGTAGGAAGATGCTACAGAGGGACCTGGACAGGCTGCAGCAATGGGCCAAGGCCAATTGTATGAGCTTCAACAAGGCCAAGTACTGGTTCCTGCACTTGGGCCACAACAACCCCATGCAAAGGTACAGGCTTGGGGAAGAGTGGCTGGAGAGCTGCCTGGCAGAAAAGGATTTGGGGGTGCTGGGTGACAGCCAGCTGAACATGAGCCAGCAGTGTGCCCAGGTGGCCAAGAAGGCCAACAGCATCCTGGCCTGTAGCACAAACAGTGTGGCCAGCAGGACCAGGGAGGTGACTGTGCCCCTGTGCTCAGCACTGACGAGGCCACACCTGGAATCCTGTGTTCAGTTCTGGGCCTCTCACGACAAAAAAAGACACTGAGGTTTCAGAACACGTCCAGAGAAGGGCGACGGAGCTGCGGAAGGGCCTGGAGCACAGGTCTTATGGGGAGCGGCTGAGGGAGCTGGGGTTGTTCAGTCTGGAGAAAGGGAGGCTCAGGGGAGACCTTATCACTCTCTGCAACTCCCTGAAAGGAGGCTGGAGCGAGGGGGTGGCTGGTCTCTTCTCCCAAGTGACGAACAATAGAACAAGAGGGAATGGCCTCAAGTTGCACCAGGGGAAGTTCAGGCTGGATATTAGGAAAAGTTTTTTACAGAAGGGGTGGTCAGACATTGGAACAGGCTGCCCAGGGAAGTGGTGGAGTCACCGTCCCTGGAGGTGTTCAAAAAACGTTTGGATGTGGCCCTTGGGGACATGGTTTAGTGGTGGACTTGGCAGTCCTGGGTTGACAGTTGGGGTCGATGATCCTGAAGGCATTTTCCAACCAGAGTGATTCTATGAAAAGCACTTCACTGTCTATTTAATGCATGGAAAAACACAATTAGGTTAATAATAATAATAAACCAAGATTATTTTGCTAGCATATGGATGTAGCAGCAACCAGTGAGGAAACAGTCCACTCTCTCATTGTTACTGTACACACCTCCAAATAAGCAGCAACAAACAAGTGGTCAGCTAGGGAGTGTGACCCAGGGTTGTTACCTCACACAGGACAGTTTCCATGCAAGTCTGACTCTCCGAGGTAGCTTCCAAGCTCAGGTGGTGTTCCACTGACAGGAGGTGTGGGCAAGCAGACACTGCTAAATACCCTGTATCCCAGTGTACCCAGTATACTGTGTATACCCAGTTCCATTGGTCTGTGAACACCAATCACATCCCAAAAGGGTGTTATGCATGCTAAGAACTCCATAGAAGGAGGTTTTCTGAAGATGGATTGTAAACCTGTAAATGGATTGTCTTTATCTCTGTATGTCCACCACTGCTGTCCATGCTCTTCTGTGTCACCCTGCATTTGTGGTCACCACCTCTCCCAAAACCCTCTTGAGGAGCAGAGTAAGAGACCTGCGCAAGCCCACGCTGGAAAAAGCACTAAAGAAACAGGTAGTTCCTAGACTTTCCCAAGCGGTAAGAGGTATCTGATGGCTGCACCCAAATTCCTGTTGGTAGATGTCCCTTCTACGGTTCCCACAAAGCATGAGGGAAGCAACTAAAACTGCTGTGACAAGGAGCAGTTCACTGATTGAAAAATCAGTGAAATTTCTACCTACAAAGGTTGAGAACAGTCTACAATCAGCTTTCTTCTTAACCTCAGCCTAGGAGGCCCGTGTGTTATAAATAGGCCACTAAAAGGCAGTTAAGAGAGAGAGGGAGAGCAGAAAGTTATTAAAAATGTACTAATGAGAAACTCATTTCACTTTTTTTTTTAACAGGGCATCGGGGAATTCCTGCAAGACTTGCGGTTCATTTAAAGGAGGAAATTTTTAACAAAGCTAAAAATAACTGACAATCACATTTCCGAAATTGAGAGAGAGCCGTGGAAGCCCCAGGAGGTCCCAGCCCAGGGTGGTACCACACAGATGAAAAACCTCACACAGATTTCAGGCAGGATCAGGACCCCGGATGGAAATCTCCGTGACATGAGAACATTTATTCTTCTGCTGCTTGAAAGGAAGGTTTGAACCATAACCGGTGTGGAAACGTAACAGAAAATAAATTCATGTTGTTTTTAGCTAAGAACGAGCAGGGGAGGGGGAGAGCCAGGAGCCGAAGGCAGCCCAGCACCTCGCGGGGCTGGAACACGCACAGAGGTGCTGGAAAACAGGCACAAGAGCCACATTTTTATGTTCAGAAGGGATTATCTTGGGTTTTTCCCCCGGGTCACCGTTTAATGCTTTCCTGAGGGTTTTTTTCAATGGGCTGCTTAAGCACAGTCTCGCCGTTCCTCGGCACCACGGCACCCGCGGCGGGAGCCGGAGTTAAGGGGAGAAACGAACCAAAAGAAAAGGCAAAATCGCAAACGCTGGAGCTCCGCGAGTCTCTGTAAGAGTT
>VZRW01013820.1:46706-82890 GCA_013398125.1 Aegotheles bennettii
GGGCGGGGGGGACATTGCCAGTCCGAGCGCGGATCTCGGCGCTGCCCGGGAGCGCTACCCCGAGTCACGCCGCGTCGCGTCTGCTGCGGGAGTAAAAACAACGCCGAAATAGGTGAAACCGCAACGGCGGCTGCTTCCCGGTGTACCGGCAGGGCAAGAGTGCTTGTTGAGTCCATCAAAGTCTGCAATAACGGGCCCGAAATAAAAATGGGGAGCGGTCCTACCTCCTCGGGGCAGCGGGAGGGCTGGGAGTGCCGAGGAACCTGTCCCGCACTGCCCGCACCGCTGTTACCTCCCACCCGCACGGCCCCAGGCACCTGTGGCTGCTCCCCAGCTCCCATGGCCCAGGCTGGCTCCACCGCAGAGGTGCTCTTTCTTACTGAGGAGCCCCCTCGCTGTGTTCCCGGGCAGACAGCAGCTGTAACTGGCAGAAAATAAAAGACCTCAAGACATCTATTTGCATTTTCTTCTTTTCAGGATTACGCATTTTGGAAATAAAAGACATCGCCTGGGCTTCGTGGTTGCAGAGTGCCTGACACAGAGGTTTTAGCTGAAAAGGTCAGTTGGGAGGAATCTCACCCTTCTTTCACGTTAATAACAGCTACAAAACTCTTCCCTCGCTTAATGGTGTTGTCCTTTTCCTCGTGCCTTTCTTGAAGTGTTTCGTGTGAGAGCGTTCCTGTCAGGCACCTTCCTGTAACCTCAGTGTATCTTCTAATAGAGCGATATTAGGCTGTCGTGTTGTTACCTCCCATTGCTCTGCTTTCTGCTGAAAACATCCATTTCTCCCCGTGGCAGGCAGATTTCTTATCTCGAGGTGCACTGCCAATTTGAGATTAGAATCTGACTTTGAAGTTGTAAAGAAGTGCTGTTGCTGATGTTCAAATAACACTGAACCGCTCAGGGCTGAAGCGGAGAAGAAATAAAATTGTGTTTTTATAAAACATCTCTCACGCTGTGGTTATCTCGAAGGGCTCTATGAAGTGATGTCAAGTCAAGGAGCACCTTTAAGCACAGCAGCCATTCTGTGAGCAAATAGAAATTTAGGCATTAGAGTTATCTATAATCGTTCAGTAGGGCTATTATGAATGTTTAATGAACGCCTGTGATGCCATGAGAAATGTTCAATAATGGCTTAAAACTGTTAAGGTGAGATAAAGTAAGTTTATGTATTGAATTCCTCTTTGGGCTGATTCTAGGTGAGAAAATGCAGCCCAGTAGATCTAAGGTTAAAGGGAACATGTGAATCTTTCCCACACGTTCCAGTAAAGCTGTTACACTTACAAAGTATGTAAGGTATTGGTTATTAAGTTATGTATTTGTGCTAAAGTACCCTAACAGCAAACTATACCTTAAGCGTGAGCGGTGGATCTGTGTGGCGCTGGCTGGCACACGGTTAATTGTAACTGTAATCACTCTGGCCTCAGTGATGCTCTAGCGCCAGGACGTTGTCATTTAGGAAACACAGGTTAATTTCTGAGCTTTAAGCAGAAGGCAATACACGGACCATACAGGATTTTCCAATCTGCGTCTGTCCAGAATAGATATGATTGAGTGGATTTTTGTTTTGCTATTGATTTATTCACCTGGCTTCCTCAAATGTCAGATACATGTATGGGTTTTGTCCAAGAAAAATAGGGCTGTTCGGGGTATTGATCGCAGCGGTGGAGTCTGCAGCACAGCTCAGCAGAAGGTGTGGCTCACATTTGAAGACATCACACTGTTCTTAATAAACCTGCACGTCCTTTGGATGTAGATGTAAAAATATGCTGCCAGGATTGTATTATGATCTTTATTATTTTATTTTAAATCTAGAAAAAAGTCTTTTCAGGCTGAGCTGTCAGTGGGCAGTAATCTCCCCTTAACCCTGCTCAGAATTTACTATTTTTTATGTACTACTGTAAAAGGATGGAAAATGCTATTCCCGTATTACAGTGGTTTTGCCTTTTGTTGTACGCTACTTCAGTGACAGTGGCAGCTTAGTCTTTTAATAAATACATACATTTTTGTAAAAGTGCAGGTACGGGGGAAAGAGAAAACCCACATATTGACAGTAATTGTTGGCTGGAGGGAGGGTCCCAGAGAGCCTCCAGCCCTGTGCCAGCACTGCTCACAGGACATCCCAGCAGGGCCCAGAGGCACAGCCAGGTCCAGGCAGTGGCAGGAGCATCCCCTGCTGCTCTCACCCCCAGTCCGGCAGGGATGGGCTCTGCCAAACCTGGGCAGAAAGGGTGAGGGCTGCGGGGTGACCCCAGGCAGTGCGGGGTAGCCTGGTGGCCACAACCTTGCTGGGGCTGGCCAGGTCAGCACTGAGGTCTCTCCTGGCTCTGGTACAGCCAGCGTCACCCAGGAGGGCTCTGTGGTCCACTTGAGCCTGTGTGCCTGGACATCCCGCACGGGGATGGAGCGACCCCTCGGTCCCTGCACCCCTCCCTCAGGGACTTGGGAGGAAGACCCCAAGGGGAAGCATCCCTATGAGATGCAGGCTCCTGAAAGCCACAGGGGCCGTGCCTGACCCCAGAGCCTCAGCAGGGAGTGGAGGAGCCTGGGGCAACCAGGATGCAGCATCCAAACCTGGGAAGGCCATGGCACCCCCATGTTCCCTTCCATGGGGGGTTCTGCTGCCTCCCCTGTGCCCCTCACCAGCAGGCTGAGGTGGGCAGGAGGCGGGGAGGCACAGCTGACCCCGGCTGGCCAAGGGGACAGTGCAGCCCGCGTGGCATCGTGCTGCCAGCTCGGACAGGGTGGGCTTTTCAACACAGCCGCTGGTCACAGGCCCTGGCTGGGCTTTGCCTGGCTGGGCTGCTGGCACCAACCACCCCAGCACCTCTTGGGGCTTTGGAGCTTTATTTCCCTTCACTAATTCAACTGTCTTTTCTCTGGCCAAGAGGTTCCTTTATTTCTCGCCTTTGTCCTCCTGATTCTCCCCCCCATCCCTCTGGAGGGGATCGAGCAAGTGGCTCAGGGTGACTCAGCTGCTGGCTGGCGTCAAGCAGCCAGGGCCTGGACTCAGCATCCAGGGCACCTGGGCTGGGTTTAGACAGGAGCTGGGCAGAGCATTGCGGAGAAACTCTTCAGTTTCAGAAGCTCTGGCCAGCTGTTGGAGAAAGACAAGGACTTCCAGGTACCTCTTCTCTCCAGCTTATTTTTTGGTGAAGAGATTAACCTATTCAGAGAGATACTCAGTCTGTAATGGTTGAAGGAAATGGCAACTTTATTGTACTCTTCACACAGACTTCATCTAGAAGAGGTGTCTGTATCATTTGCAGCCTCCTGAAACAGTTTTCTTGCTGCACTGCAACTACATGTCAGGAGAATTTGAGCCAGGCAGAGCCTGACTTTACCTCTCCCTCATCTGCCTTTTGCTTAGGAAACAGAAGGAGCTGATCACAGAACATTTCAAAGAACAGAACTACAGGTGGCTCGCAAACAACAGCAATGAACACAATGTCTTTCAGGATGTTTTTGGAAGGTTTCTCCAATAGTAGGGTCAAACCACGCTTTTGCTGAAGGACTTAGGCACTGGAGCTCTCAAGATCTGTAGATGAACACAGTTTCAGCTTACACAAAGGTATATATTAAAAGATTAAAGGTTTTGGAGAATATTAAACTCTTCTTTAACTTATGTTGCAACGACTGTAACTCTACTAGCCCTGTACTTTCTAGAAGCAGCACAATAAAAGTAATTTGATTTGTCCAGGTTTTTTTTTTTAGTCTAGAATTAGGCAACTCTAGGAAGAAAACACCCCAATTAAAAAAATCCACAACTTCTATATTCACTTGAGCTTTATGAGTCTGAATGCTGACAAGAAGTTTTTTCCCCTTGTGGTATATATTCAAGATATTAATCCTAAAAGCAGACAGGGCTGACTGTCATAAAGGACATTTTTTTCTTCCCCATGGCTTGCTCCAGCTCTACTTTTGCAAGTTGACATTCTCTAGTTCTTCCCTTCATTAACACCTTGAATATAATTTCAGCTCCATCCAGGTTTCTCAGGGCAAACCTGCTGGAATGTTTGTCTGCATTTTAAAAGAACAGTCTTCAGCACATTCATAAGTTAATACAGAAGTTATAGCTGACCCTAACTGTGTTAGGCCTCTCTGTAGTCAGGAACCACCCTTCCTTTCCTTCCTCTCAGAAACAGAGCAGTTCGTTTGTCAGAATGTTCCACTTACATACCCCAAAAACAACAACGGCTGAGAAATCCCTACTGCTTTTGTATCCCATTTCACTCTCAACCCTGGACATGAGAAGACACAGAAGACAGTCTAATGGCATGCTACCGTATAGCATTTACAAAGGCTAAATGGTACCAGCCTCCAATATACTTTCTCAATATACTTTAGCTCAGCCATCACAGCAGTCTCCTTGAAGGCTGTAGGAAGCCTGAGCATGCCCACTGACTTTTTGGAGTGCTCTCCCAAACACAACCCCCCCTCCAACACAATTTTTCAGCCTCTGCCAACCCCAAATACTTTCCACAGAATGAACTATGAGGTACACAGGTCATCACTGTTGCATAAATGCTGTACCAGCAGTTCTGTAGAAGCAGTAGAACTAGAGGTCAAAAACTGTCTCCAAGATCCAGTCTCACCTGTCTCCCTCTTCAGCTAATCTGTGTTCAACTCTGCAGGTATCTCAGTCTCCTCTCCAGCACTCAGGCTTGTACCCGGTTCTGCTCTGGTTTTACACTTCTCGTCCTGACCGGTCAGCCAAGGGCATCCCTTCAGAGAATGAGCACATTGGCTTTTGGCTCATGCAGGAAAAAGAAGGTCCAGAATCCAGCTCAATTTAACACTGGTTTTGGACAGACTTGTGCTACAATGGTACTGCACCTCCCCAGTAGTAAGGACAAGGATTTAAAAATAAATCAACCAATAAATAAATAAATAAAAGGGGCAGGAGGGAAATCATATGTTATAGAGCAAAACTTGTGAACTACTTACCAGTTCTTTTTTTGCAGGCTCCCAAGGACACAAATCAAAACTGGCTTAGCCATATTACTTCAAACTGAACAGGTAGTTTATCTAGACAGAGCATTTACAAGCTTCACGAACTGTAACAAACAGGTAGAAGACAAAAATCAGTAACAGACAGGGCTATTTAACATAATCTACCAATGAAAAAAGCAGTATTATATTGCCAACGATACTGTACTTGTATTTATATAATATTCTAATACAATCTTTTCAAGTAACATGTTATGATGAAGGATAAGAAGAGCACAGCAGGGGAAAAAAGGCATGTAAATAGTTCAGCTTCAGTAAATGTTACCAAGCTTCTTCCTCATTTAGGTGCACACAGCTATCGTGAAACATCTTGCACCACTTCCAGCACACAAAGACTAACATTTCTACTATATGCTGACAAGTTTACACAGATGTTCTGAACACAGATTATCACTGTTAATAGTGTCTGCCATCTTACCCACTTCCCCCCTTTCATTTTTCTTAATTGTACATATTTTAAACCTATGTGAAACAGTACTGATTTTAGAATTCATTAGTCCTAGGGCAAGTGAAACATTGATGAGGCTGTCTGGGGATACTGGCAATAGAGGCAATTAAAACATATTTCCAATAATTAACTTTGATTTAAGAAAATCACAGTAACCAAACAGTCAGAAACCAAACAGTAGAGCAATGTGATTGTCCACAAAAAAACCCCAAACCAAAACAAAAAAAAACCAACCCAGTAAAGATTTTCCCCCTCATCCGTAACAGAAATGGTGAAAAGCACACCCCAATTTGAGATGATTAAAAATGAATCAATTTAAATGTGCAATTAGCTGAAGGAATGAGCTCAAAATATTTTTAGCAGTGATTTAACATTTATTTATACTATATTCCTAAGCGTCTTGTTTCCTTTGTGTGGTCCCTGAATAATATTCAATAGTTTCATTAGGTTTCCAGTCAAAAGGCACAAATACAGCTGCAAGCATACACATACCAAATTTCTAGCAAGTTACTGTATATTATTATGTGCTAGCTGCATGCAAAACAACATCACAGGCCATAAGTGAAAACTCATTGTGGGAAATCATTTAAATGGACAATTCAGAAAACTTTTTAAAAATACTTCTTTTTATTAAGAAAGCAGCAATTTCAAGCAGAACAATACACAGAATGTAAACATCACTAAGTTCAGCTCCAGCCTTCTGAACTTTCGAGAAAGTCTACATTAAATGCATCTACTGTACTAGTGAGTTAACAGACTAAATTATAATTTGAAAATATATTTTCTTCTTTGAATTAAGTAATTTATCGTAGTCTGTCGCAGTGCAGGTACTGGCATCATCACATAAAGCTATAAGGATGCTTACTATCCCTGCTAAAACTGGTTTGTCGAATGGCAGCACCACGTTTAGGATGAGTAAGAGTTGCACACCTATAGATAAAAGGAAAATTATTCAGCTGCAACGTTAAATCTGCACTTGCTACTACATTAAGGGCATTATTTCACCAACTTCTTATTTATGTGACCTAGGAGGAATTGAAGGGCAACACGATTATGCCCTTCAGGGTGTATTTTGCATTCTAAATGTGGGCTTGGGAAAGCAGTAATTTCCTGTTCACCCGCCGCCATTTCTCATCCACCCAATTTTCATTGAAGCATTGCCTGAAAGGTTATTGAATCACATTATTTAGAACTTCATAATCAATGTTCTTTCCCAGTGGTTAGGAATGAAATATTGTAATTGAGTGATTAAAGACTGCAGCATTTTCAGGAAGTATGTACAGTTTATTAGATAGTGTATATACAAATATAATGCATATTATTTATATATGCAGTGTATATACATTTTAGAAACATAATTAATATATTAATTTTAACATATAAATAAATAAAAATATTATATATGTATTTGTATGTTTATATGTATGTGTGTGTATCTGTATAAGACAAGCTGTAAAATTGCCTGTCCACAGAGGTGAGGAACTGGAAAGCCATACTGTTTCCTCCACATTATTCTCATAGCTAACCTTTGTTCTCTTATTACTTCAGTCCTTTCACCTGTTTCTCCTCTGTCATGTGCTACACCCATCTAGCACATCTTCACTTAATTGCTCTGTAAATTTTCCACCTAATTAGTTTGTAAGCTCTTTGAGAAACAAATTGTCCTTTACTATATCTACATAGGGTGCCCAGCACAATTTGACCGGGGCTTCTTGGCACTATTATAATATAAATAATAAATCAGTAGAAAATAATAAATGTTAACCTTCAGGGGCTCAGGATGTTTACTTACCTAGTAGTTAAAATGGAATATGAGTGGAACTGTTAAAGAATTTCTATAGTTCTCAGCAAAGGAAAAAAAAGTACTCTAACTCCCTGTCTTAACAAAAATAAAACTAAAAAAAAAAGTGAGTACTCACTTGGCTTTAGGAAGATCTTCTATTTCAAAAACCCCAAACATAAAGTTTGCTAATCTGATTGCCCAGAGTAAGCATCTTCAAAACAAAGCAGAAGATATAGTTTTAAAATAGTATCTCAAAGAATGAAGTCAGAATTTTATAAAGGTTCTATAGGTGATAAATTGCGTGTGAATGTTTGAACGTGAAAGACTTGACAAGTTTATTGGAGAAGATACAAATACTAGCACATTCTCCTCCTTTCTCCCACTTTATTTCCCATCTCTGCGGATGGGGGAGGAAGAAATCAGTAAACATAGCTTTGGTGGAAAAGAAATATTTATTTGGTGGAACTTTTTCCACCAGGCAGAACATGGAATCAAAAATCTGGAGCTCCTCCAGTTTCATATAAAGCCCCTTGCATCAAAAGCATTCTGTTTCTCAAACACACATGAAACTTTTCCCATGCCCATAAACATGGAATCAGTGAAAAGCTACATACCTTCAAACACAGCAAAGTCAAAGCTGGCACATACCTTTTGCCAGAAATCCATTGAGAACCTCATGTACCATATATCACACTGGCTGTAATCAAACCTCCCAAGTATGGTCACATTTGACTCACTGGGCTTGATTTTATCTATATCATCTTCCATTTTGCCAGGTTTCCAGCACACAATAGGATTTTCACAAGACTAGGGTGAGACAATGAAAAACAATCACCTATATTTATAATTTACACTGCACGTTCAGCCTAACTATAATTATAACCAACAGGACCATGCAGGCACAAATTTCTGGTGTGGCAGTTGGACTGCTTAGTTCAGTATCTGCAAACAAATGCTACCAGTGAACACAACACACTCATTGAAGTTACTTTATTATGGGAACCTCATTTCTCCCTTTAGCAACAGGATCGCTCATCAGTATCTCTATATACTCTTTCTGTACACTCCATGCAGATTCTGGCTAGCTGGTATCCCTGTACTTTTAGCAGAAGTACAGCTGTAGTAATACTTTAAAGCAGTAAATTATTCAAAAATATGCAGTACAAGGTGCTTATCCACACATCCTGATAGTTGACAAAAATCACAATACACTCCATAAAATCATTTGACGCAGCACAGTAATTTAAACTAAGACCCAAATGCTAGTAAAACTATTTTTTAAGATCCTCAAAACAAGCAAGTAAGAGTAATGTAGCTGGAAAAGCTAAAATGTTACCTTGGAAAGAATTAGAGCTCCCAACCATCCTACAGAGTCAATATAGTTTCTGTGTATGCCTCTCATAGAAAAGTCAGGGAAGTGAATTTTCTGGGAAATAAAAGGCCCATGGAGAAAATTGCCAAATGAGGTTCACAGAAACTTTTTCACTGTCAGAGTGACAGAGCACTGGAACAGGCTGCCCAGAGAGGTTGTGGAGTCTCCTTCTCTGGAGACATTCAAAACCTGACTGGCTGCATCCGTGTGTGACCTGCTCTAGGTGGTCCTGCTCCGGCAGGGGGGTTGGACTAGATGATCTTTTGAGGTCCCTTCCAACCCCTAGGATTCTGTGATTCTGTGGTTCTGTGAAACACAGAAGCACCAGTCTAATTTTTAATGGCCGGTTTTAACATACCTCGATGTTAAAAGGACAAGCCTTTTTTGTTTTAAGAGTTTTATAACACTGTAGATTTTGTATGCTTTTTTTTTTAATAGTAATGGGAACAATCCTTGTTTTCATCCTCTTTCCTAATGAGATAACTAGTTTCACATGTACAAGACTGTGCATAGACAGTGCTGAGCAAACCCACTCTCTCCTTCAGATGCTGAATACAGTATCAGTTCTTCAAGAACTAATTAAAGCTCAGTTTTTCTGATGCTGCTTCTATCTAAATTGATAAATATAAATGTGCTCTATAAAAAAAAGATCACTATTTTAAAAAAATCACACTAAAAAGCATAGTTCAATATTTGGTAACATTACCCAAAAAAGCGAGAGTATTTTCACAGCTAGTCTCATTGCTGAATGTGTTCAGTGTATTTTAGCCTCTTCAATTTGCTCAATGGCTTAGGTGGAAGTTAAGATTAAAAAGTTGAGCAACTTCATAAAGGAGGATTTATCTATCATGCATCTAATTGCTGTGCTTACTGGACAATTTACTCATACCTGAGGTCAGATCAGAAAATGATGAAAATTAAGGTTACTACTATGTAAACAGTTTTGTCCCAGCCCCAATGTCAAATAAAAAATACAATAAATGGCAATAACTACTCAATAATGACATTTGCTACCTTTCATTACACAGATTTGATTCCTTCCTAAAAATTTTGAGGTGAGAAGAAGAAAAGTCATTGACATCTTGAAACACAATGAAATACAAGCTTTAATTAAGAATGATAAAGATAATAATTCCAGACATTTTCTAGTCAAGTAGAGAAGAAATTATTAATATATTTGAAAATAAAAATCTCAGAACTTTCAATAAAATTCTATTGAAGCAAACTTCAATGAGACACCTATTCTAGAGAGATTCAGTATCCGACACAATCCCTAGGTCACTCATTATCCCAGAGAACTCCCAATTTGGAGCAACCCCAGTGCTCACGTTTCTTCTCTTCTAATAGCAGCACTGTTCACAATCTCTTTGCACTACAGGTGGAGTTTTGCTTATTGTAGGTCATGAATTTAATATGTACAAGATATATAGCCATAACAGAGCAAGAATTGCTCTAGACTTTCAAGGAAAACTTGTTCAGTGATATTCTTAAAAAAAATCATGAAGGTTTTGGCCATTTTCAAGACCAAAATCCAATCCAAAGTATCCTGATCTATACAAAACCAAAAGAGGTTTTTTCCTCACCTTTGGTTACAGATAAAAGGAGATCTAGATCTCCTGGATGGAATTTCAGTTCATTGATAGCAATTCCATGGCCCACATAGTGATAGGATAGAATTAAGAGACCAAATTATGATTTCCCCTCCTGTTTTCATGTTTTTAGAAGACAGAAGTTTCATGTTTTACTGAAACGCAAGCTGTACCTCAGAGTTGTAAGCACTCAGCTTTATGCACTGCATTGTAACAGAATTAATTATCCTAATAATACTCCTGAACCCTGCCACAGTCAGAAGAGGAAAAATGAAGGTGAATCAAGACTGAGTTCACAAGTTACAAACTCATATACTGCAAATGATCAACACAAGTTATTACCACTCAGAATAAGAAATGTAATTCTTAGTCTTTAAACCCAGTTTCAATTTATCGGGAAGCTGAGACCACTGCAAATCAGTGAATGTGAAACATTACACAAATATTAGTGTTGGGAATATTAAATTGATGGGGAATCAGTTTTCAAATATTTTAATACAATCTGTTCTACGGGTCTGCATTTTTATGTTTTTTTCAATAGGAGGGACTCCTATTGTCTTATGAGGAACAGCTGAGGGAGCTGGGGTTGTTCAGTCTGGAGCAGAGGAGGCTCAGGGGGGACCTCATCGCTCTCTACAACTCCCTGAAAGGAGGTTGGAGTGAGGTGGGGGTTGGTCTCTTCAGCTTTGCCCATAGTGAAAGGACAAGAGGAAACAGCTTTAAATTGGAGCAGGGGAGATTCAGATTGGTCAATAGGAAATATTTATTCACTGTGAGGGTGATTGGGTATTGGAATGGGTTGCCCAGGGAGGTGGTGGAGTCACTGTCCCTGGAGGTGCTGAAGATGTGTCTGGATGTGACGCTGGGTGATATGGGTTAGGGGTGATGTAGGTAGGTTTATGGACTGGATGATCTTGAAGGTCTCTTCCAACCTTGATGATTCTATGATTCTATGACTCTAAGATGTGGGAAAGAGACAAGACTAGTACCTAACATAAGGAATGTGCCACATGAACAAAGTATTAAATCACAGACAAAGCCTTTCTATGCTTTTTCCTCCAAAGCTTCTCCATTTTTGATAAAGAGAGAGCAAACAGGTGGCTTTTTAACTTAAAAGGATACATCAGCATCCACATAGGACTGCAACAGATGGATTTCTCCTTGGGAATGACATTCGTATAAAGTAATCTGCAGGGAAAAAAAAGGGGGGGTGGAGTTCTGCTTACTTGTGATCTTTCAAAAGGAAATCCCATGCACCTGTGTATTGACTTCCTGGTGGAGAGAGGCAGTGTGCCTTTATGGTTTAGATCTCACCCATTATCCATTTGTTTCCAGCAGGTAGAAATGGTTTGATAAAAGAATGCTCACAGATGTATCAGCGAAACACCACTCCAAGACTTGTCAACAGTCCTTCCCAGACATTCAAATCCGTTATTTGAATTGTATTAGTAAGATCTATTTGGAATTAGTTACTGCAGCCATCTCTAACATGACTCAGTCTTTTAATGAGACATTGACTCCGTGTTTAATCTTTGTTTAGCACTTTCGATAACTGCCAGGTGGAACAAACCTGGAAATGAAAGGCTTCCTGTTTATTTACAACACTTCCATAGAATGCACTTCAGGAGTTATTTTCAAGACTGAAATAACATAGATCAGTGCTCATAAAAAGCCTATAAATTCACACCACACAGGCCATTAATTTAGCTGCTGAGCTGTCTGGCATCATTGCAGACACTTCTCATCCCATTTTAGAGCATATGACCTTTTGGAAACAGCAACATCTATGAAGAGTAATTTTAGTGCAAAGATACATTTATGCACCTCTCTTCCTTATCCCATGTTTATATTACTGAAGAATTTTTTTCTTTATTTTATAGGCCAGTTCCCAAATAGCTAACACATTAATTCATAAAACAATCCAGAGGATGCAAGTCTCTCAAATAACAGATGCTACATGCTTCAGAAATAGAACTTTCTATATAGAATCATAGAATCACAGAATGGTTTGTGTTGGAAGGGACCTTAAAGATCATCCAGTTCCAACCCCCCTGCCCTGGGCAGGGACAACTCCCACTAGACCAGGTTGCTCCAAGCTCCACCCAACCTGGCCTTGAACACTGCCAGGGAGGGGGCGGCCTCAGTTTCTCTGGGCAACCTGGGCCAGTGTCTCACCACCCGCACAGGAAAGAACTTCCTAGTATCCAGTCTAAATCTACCTTCCTTTAGTTTGAACCCATTCCCCCGTGTCCTATCACTACATTGCCCTGAAAAAAGTCCCTCTGCAGCTTTCCTGTAGTCCCTTCAGGTACTGGAAGACTGCTAGGAGGTCTCCCGGAAGCCTTCTCTTCTCCAGGCTGAACCACCCCCAACTCTCTCAGCCTGTCTTCATAGGAGAGGTGCTCCAGCCCCCTTACAATTTTTGTGGCCCTCCTCTGGACTCGCTCAAACAGTTCCATGTTCTAGTGGGATATGTCCTTACCCAGGGCAGGGGGGTTGGAACTGGATGATCTTTAAGGTCCCTTCCAACCCAAACCATTCTATGATTCTGTGATTCAGTGTTTTTACATTTCATTTGCTGTCACAAGCTATCAAATGAAGAATTAAAAAATTACTTGATAATAACTGAGTATGTCATCTGCTTTCAAAGGCTCCCAGTTCCAAAGCTGAGAAAGACTGAAAGACAAGAAATGTATAGTGTTACATTATACTTTATCTTTCAGGTAGCTAAATATTGTGACTAGAACTCAGATTAGAGATTTTCATCTGTACCACGTGTTACATAATTGGAAAGATAAGTCATGGATGTTGACAAAGCTTTCTTCAGTACAGACTATTGATATAAATGCTTTAATAGATCTACTTATAATTTTTTACACTGTCTCCTCTTTTGGCACTGAACTATATGAAATTTACAAAAGCAACACCTGCAGCTCTCTAAATCACAACCATTTTGAAAGTTGATGTCTACGTGTAACAGTTTCACATTCAATCATCATCAATATTAACAGTTATGTGACTTATGGTGAATCCCTGAAGATGTACACTTGAGAAAAGATTACTTTTTTTGCTTCAAGATGTCTTTCTCTCTGAAGAACCTGTCATACCAGCCAGACTTTCAAAATCTGCACTATAAACACCATGGTGTAGTCCTGACAACTTCCTGCAAGTTACTAAATGTTTTCAACTCCTATTGATCTTTTAGGAATTGAAGGAAGTTGACTATTTGCAGGAAGAGCTGAGACTTCTAAAGAATCAAGTGCAAATTAATTCTATTAGCTTAGCATATTTGTGGTTACTTTTGGGTGTAGTTTGACATTTTCTATTTTTGATTCTTGACATAAAAATATACTTAACTGGCAAACACCTACTGTCACTTCCTTTAGTATTCACACACCAGTCACCAACTTCTTCTGTTGCTGTTGCTGTTATCTTCAGTGTTAGAGGACAAAATGTTTTGGAGAAACTTAAGTGTAAAAGGCTTTTAGTTTTAAAACTTAATGTGCAGTTCCCTGACTTTCAGCAGATAATTTGCCTCCCTTTTGTATATAAATATGATAATGCTGACCTCTTTTATATTTTTCCAAATCATAGCAGCCAAATAGCCAAATAGCTGATTCGGTTGAGGACTTTTTCTCTAAACAACCAGCCTAATTCCAGACCAGAGCTGTTGACTGCTCAATGATCTGTTGAAAGATCCAGTAGCATTTGGCACATAGATATTGTTTACAGCATGTCCTTATTCTTCTGGCATTGATGGAGCCTTCTGCTTCCTCCTGCTTCCCTGATGATCACTTTACAGTGACTGGGGAAGTAAAATAATATAACTAAATAGAATGTAAGTATCCCCAGAGAATATGCAGAAAATCACATAGCACTGTTTTCTTTAGCAGTATTAGCATGTGCTTAGCATGTTTAGCAGAGAGACGAGTCCTGTGCTTTTTTGGCTTAGATGTCACTATAATTCTTTGTGATGGGCCTTCACATTCGATGACATTGCGAAATCCAAAAGCTTTAAGTCAGAGTGGGATAGATTCAACCTTGAAATAACACAGTCTGAGAATAATTAAACAGTAGGGTGACTTAGCAAAGAAGTGGTGGATCATTGTGACTTACTTCCCTTTGGTCTCAGGAACTGTGTATCTGTAGAGTATTTTCTTTCTTCATGGCTCATGGCATAGCGGACAGAATTGTGTCCATAGTCCTGGCTTTGCTCATCGTACTTGCAGTTCTGTTATTAGGCGACTGTCTCTAATTAAATCTCATCTCTCAGAACTTCAGATGATTTCCTGAAGTGATTAGAAGTTTTCTTTTCCTTGCCCCCTCACTTCCCTGAGCAGAACTGGACAGATATACTTTTACTTATCTTTTCCTACATCAAACTACCAAAATCAAGATGCTGGGTTGTGTGGACTGATGGGTAGAGAGGGTGCAGGTTTCTGACTGCTAGCAGGGATGTCTTGTTCATGAGCTGCCTGTGGTGTCGGAAGAGAGTTCAGTCAGGCTCGGATGGTAAAGTGGGTGTGTGTTTATGTCAGAAGGGGTAGAAGAGTGGAGTAGAGTAGATTCTGGTTGTAGATTGGCTGGTTCCAGTGATATCACTAATGATGTTGCTGTAAGACATTTTCCTACATAACATGCTAAAAAGAGAATGTTTGGTTCCTGTTTACCTCCTACTGAAAAGAAATTTGTGATTTGACCATAAAGACGTTCCCAACTACCACATTTCCCAAAAGCTTGGGCAGAGTCTGAGGGTTCTATTGTCATGCAAATTGAACTGGGCAGTAAAGACCTGTCTCTCATAAAGCTGTGCAAGTTTAATTCCATCCTGAAAACCTTTTTATTTATTAATATCAGACTTTGAAATTTTAGGAGAAGCATAAGGAACTCTGTCTTGCATCAGTAGTTCTTTCTGGGCTCAATTCCAAAGTCCTTCTCCATGGTGTATCTGTGGATATAATATCTAATAATATATCTGTGGGCATTCATATCAGTTCAGTCCTGTGCATCTCAGAGGCCAAGTTAATAACCTGTCTTTTTTTCCCCCAAGGCTTTGTATTTATAATGCAAAGGTATAT
The DNA here is from genome assembly GCA_013398125.1 of Aegotheles bennettii. Classification (NCBI taxonomy): domain Eukaryota; kingdom Metazoa; phylum Chordata; class Aves; order Caprimulgiformes; family Aegothelidae; genus Aegotheles; species Aegotheles bennettii. Next base: position 61,987 of record VZRW01013820.1, read on the forward strand.
ATTACACTTTATGTGCAGTGTTGCAAGAAGTGAAGGGGGGAGATACTCTTCAGTCTAATGACTCGCACAAGCAGGTGCTACTCAGCATGAGTAACGACTACAGGAGCAACTTCACAAAGGTGAGGTGGGCATGAAATTCCTTTTTGAAACTGGACTCACATGGAAGCTCATAGTCAGGAATGGGGGTATTTGAAATAGTTTGTTCCTATCAGTTTGAATAATCTCTAGTTACATTTGGATTCACTGCTATGTATGTTTCATACTTCCTCTCATATAAAATATAAGGGATTAGGTCACTTCACCTCCATGTAGCTGTGGTTTTTTCGGTAAAATTCAGTACCAAGAAAAAACCTAATGCATTTATACTCACAGAAAACCAGTCATGCAAAGCATTCGTTTATGAAAGTGAGATAGTTACACTGAGTAAATACTAATACAATTACCTACTTGAACAAGCTCAGCTAGTCTATGCATTTCCTAATTCTGCCTCTTTAGATTCTTGATGTTTTTTCTGCAAGGTTCTTTTTCTGTATTCTCTTATTCTTGTGTTTTCTAGAATCACCACTAGCTAGAAAAGTAGAAGTACACGCTGTTGTCATGGAAAACCTGACTTAACTATACAGCTATCTTACCATCATTGTAAACAAAAACAGATGTTAGATCTGTAAATTTTATTTACAGCTCTGAGACACAGAAGTTTATTTGGTAGAGTTCGCTGGAAAATACATTTTCAGTCCATGAAATTCTTGAAATAAGATCTTCTTATTCCCAATGGGACAGAAGATTTCCATATTCCAAGTGGGACAAAAGCATCTTCTCTCCTTTTTTTTTCTTTTTTTTTTTTGATGGGCAGAGATGAGAGGGATGAGAATTGGCTCTGTTAAAGTGTTAAATAAAAAGAACTTTTAGATGAGTATCCGTGTTTTATCTTAATTTGTTCTAAATAATTTGTTTCCATTTAAACTTCCTTTACATGAGCTTTGTCACTAAATAGCAAACAGTATTGAATTTAAAAATCAACATTTCTCATTTGGAGAATACTGAAAGAGGAAGGTCTTCACTGTTTCCTGATAGAAACTGTTTTGAAATTGATACTTTCACATAAAACTCCCACTCTGTAAAAATGGCACTTTCCAAATAAAATTGTTTAGATTAAGAAGTGTCACTGGTCTAGTTTATCACTGATTCTCAAAGGTGAAGACTGGTGTTTTGGAGTGAGTAATCTCTGTTACACAGTAAAATCAATGGAAATCTTCTACTAATTTCTGAAGATTGAAGTGTTATCTGTCATGATAATTAAAAAAGAATCTCAACAACTGGTTTCTCTTCATCTTAGAAGCCTACTGAATCTTGCCATATCCTGACTTTGTTGCCCAGCAATGTAACAGGAGCTGATTTGAATGATTGAACAATCTTCTGTGCGTCCAAGGAGGATGTAGCTGCCTGATTCTTCTCCTTCAGGTGTAGTTAGAGAAAGTTACTCCACTGCAGTATGCCTGTGCAGTTGCATCTGATATTACAAAAATGTGGGCAACCAGAGGGTGTTGCACTGATCACAGTTTGAAGTCACTTCAGAAGGCACCAGAATCCAATTGTGACCCACACTGGAGGAGTGAGTGCTGAAGATGCTCCTTTACCACAGCAGTTCATCTCTGAGTAGTGCTATGACCAAATTTAATTCTGTGTCATCATGCATTGCCTGCCTAGCATTCATCTTAAATTTTCAGTCACATACTTAGGAAATTAAACCTCATATTCTCCCTGGAGAACAGATGAGAAACCCCACCCCCTCTCCAGATGCCTACTTTAATCATCAAGTTACAAGCCATACACACTCAGGTTCCTGTGAATATTAATTATTCTACACAGAGTGGAACAGCTTCAGCAAAGGTGGCCAAGAGAGACATTTGGAGTGCTCTATAACTTGGACATTGTGTCACTTTCATGGGAAAACAAGCTCAAACTAATGCAAATGAAGCAACCAGGGCAGTTGTGTCCTGGGCAGCATTCAAACTCAGATCCTTATCAGTGAGCTGTTAGGTGAAACACTTAACAGGAGCATCCAGCAGGTTAAGCTGAGCTGAGCCTTGAACCTAATCTAAGCAGCCTCCTAGCAGGACACTAGTCACAAGACCACTGCTGATATTAATATGCTTTCCTTTGGTGTTAATCATCATTTAGAAATAATCACTGGTTTTTTTCGCACAGAGGAGATGAGGGTAGAGTGTCCCTAACGCTTGCTGTGTCACGAGGGGAATGTGAAGCAGTAGCTCCTTAGGGAAGCATGCTGCTGGAAATCTCCATTGGCTCAATCACTTTGCAGCTCACAACTGTGAAATGGCCTGTTTTGTCGAGCTTGTCAGCAATGTGCATCTTTCAGTTGGCAATACAGAAAGCTGGGGTTGGCTCACAGACAGCAATTTCCAGTTGACGAGCTGTTACAATTGATACATTCACTTTGGGAAATAAAGTAAGAATATTCTCAGTTTGAGTGAGGCTACATTGCATGAATATCTCCCTCGTCAAACAGAGAGATGATAACTGCACACAAGACAAGGCATGATTAACAAGAGGGACAAAAAAGAGAAGTGATGTGTCTTTTGGACACACTTGTTTCATTCTTTTTTCCTTGATCTTTTAGAATGAGAGTTTGTTTCCTTCATTGGTCCTATATCCCATATGAAGCCCATGAGAAACTATGATTCCACCCTTCCCTCTTTTCCCACATACACTGCACAGCTATGGGTGTAACGGGACAGTTGTGCACAGATTGTATTTCTTCTCCAAAGAAGAGGGATTACTTTATAAATATAGAATTAAAGACTCAGGCATTAATGATTTTGATAGTGGAAGAAGTGCAGCTAGACGCAGGAGGGGACTGATCCTTATAAGGTTACAGAGTACTGAGGGCCACAAGGATGATGAAGGGCCTAGAAGGGATGACCTATGAGGAGCAGCTGAGGTCACTTGGATTGTTCAGCCTGGAGAAGAGGAGGCTGAAGAGTGACCTCATTGCAGTCTATGGCTTCCTCATGAGGGGAAGAAAAGGGACAGGTACCAATCTCTTCACTCCTGTGACCAATGACAGGACTCGGGGTAACAGCAGGAAGCTGAATCAGGGGAAGTTTAGGTTGGATATCAGGAAAAGGTTTTTTACCCAGAGGGTGATGGAGCACTGGCACAGGCTCCCCAGGGCAGTGGTCACAGCACCAAGCCTAACTGAGTTCAAGAAGCGTTTGGACGATGCTCTCAGGCACACGGTGTGACTCCTGGGGTGTCCTGCACAGGGACAGGAGTTGGACTCGATGATCCTGGAGGGTCCTTTCCGACTCGGCATGTTCTATGATTCTGTGATTCTATGGTTCTATGTCATCCCTAAAAGAGTTGCGAGCAAACAGGAGTTCGTATGGATCAGATCCCCAGCAGTAAGCTTCACTCCACTGCTTGGATTCTGGTGCTTTCTGGAGCAAAGCAGGTTGTTTTTTGAAGTTGCATGATATAGCATTGATAAGAGCAATCCAATGTTCAGTACTGCTCTTCTAGGCAGTACTTCATCATTTTTTTTGGTGCAGGGAAAGAAAGAGCTCTTGGCTTTTTTAAAAAAAATGTGGCATGCACAGAAGGAAGTCCTCATGTTTTATGTATTCAGTTGCTGCTAGTTTTTTCTGCCACTGGCATTCAGTCTCCTTCACTATTGCTACATTTGCCACAGGTCTACGTGCATAGTAACAATGCAGTACATGTTAGCAAGAAGATCAGAGTGGCCTCTCGCTATATAACTTGCTGCTATAGCTGCTGCAAGAGCCATTTTCTATACCTGTTTCTGCTTCAAGGAGAATCTTTTCAGAAACCTTTAAATAAATTAAATATCTCCAGTGTACACCATTTATTGTCAAACTTTCCTATTTTTAGATGATTTTTCTCCGACTTTGTGCAGAGTATGTGTCATCTGTAGCCTTACAATCCTGCAGCGTTAATCAAACCACCCAAACAGTGGGCTTATTTTGTTTCTAGTACAGATACTGATCCTTAATTACCCTGGTATTGTTTTAACCACCTTAGCACATCCTTATATGTTTTCCTGCACTTCATTTCATACTACACATTTCCAGTTGGAGGCTTGACAGGAGGCAGAAGCAATCAAACCATATTGTCTGGCATAACAGTGGGGAAACTGCCATGTCTCTCATGCAAAAGATTAATAATAGACTGCGTGCTGTCTTTGTAAAACAAAAACATGGCTCACTTAAACAGCTTAAAAGTTTCATCCTGTGTGACGCTGTCAGTGTGGGGGCCCAATGTCAGACATCTAAAGGAGTTTTAATCTTTGAAGAAGAGGCTTTTTTTCCTTGTAAATCATACCGTATGTTCCTGCTGCTGATCTCAGGGCAAGATGCTCACATCAGGCTGTTGCTGCAGATAGGAAGGGATAAACTGTTGCTGGGCAGAAGATGAATGTGGAAAGCCACAAATACCTGAGGTGAGAGGGAATAGCCTGCTATTGCCAGGCGAGGGAGCTGTTTAGGTGCAGGCTTGAATGTTAAATCCAAACGTTCTCTCTGAAATGTAAGGAGCCCGATTGCATTACTGCTGCCCTAAAATACCTGTGAGAGCCAGGCACTTAACTGCTAGGTCTGACAACAGCTTGGAGAATCCTACATAAGTGATCTCTCCCTCTTCACTTTGTTTGATCTGAGGAGGCAGGGATACGTCCAGAACAATTAACTGGAAAAAATAGGAGGAGCAGCAAGATTTAAGAAGAGGCAGCAAAAGTTTATTTGGGAGTCTTACTCACAGAGCTGTTAAGAAAGACTTCAGAAATACATGAAGTCACTCCAGGGACTGATTTTCAGTCCAGGAGTATAACTACTCCATATTGCATTTCTACATCCATCTTGTCCTGAATATCTGAATTAAAGGTAATGCAGCACAGAAACACTGGATTTTATTAATCTCATCAGAGTGCAGAGAAATAGCTGAACATAAAAAAATTTCCATGTGGTGGGGAGGAGGAGAATAGAAAGTCCTGGCAATATGCTTGCAGGTAATGTATAATCCTCATTAGGAAATTCAAAGCTGTCTGCTTGGCAATGATCCTACCTGCATAGCAGTTTGTTTAGTGATGAACAAAAAGCTCACTCTATATTAATTCCTAATGGATTATTGCAAAATGTTCTGTAATGATGACATGCTTGAGCTGTTAATTGATTATGAAATGCCTTAAGAGCTTTATTAAAAGCATAAGATACAATTATTATTGGATCACGCCACTCATTAACTTTAAAGAAAATAAATGGGCTCTAGTTTCAACTGGACCGTAAATCTCTTTTGTTTGGAAATAGATTCATGTCACCCTTCTTTTCTATGGCAATATTAATGTCTGCTGCTTGTTCAAATGCAAATACATTCAGGGAGATTAAGGGCCTGAACCAATCTGACTGAGTCAAGTGGAGTTGTTCCCAGTGACTACAGAAGGAGTCAGAGACCTTGTCTGGTTTGTTCAAGACCCCAAAAAAACCAGTCTGTGCCAGAGACACAGCACAGCAGTCACAAAACTCTGAAGAGAGGGGACATGAAAATTCTTATTTCTGAATTGGCAGCATTGCTTTACCCTAGAAGTGTTTCAGACTCCTAGCTACCTTTTGTTGTCAAAATAAATTTTGTGTAAGTAGTGAGGTATAGGAGATTGAGGCCATATTTGCAGTGAGAAAGCTGTGCACGTTCATTCGGCCACTGCTGCAGTAGTTGTGCAAACAACTGCCTCAGCAGAAGCTTAGGTTGTGTTTTGTAAGGAACTCATCAACTGTATCCTATGAGCTCACCTTGGCAACATGCATTTTCCTCTGTTCCTGCCCCATGCTTTTGGAAGCCACAAGGACAACTGGGAGAGCACAGTTCTGGAGCAACCAAAAGCCTACACTCTTGGTTAAGCACTGGCCTGATCCTGTCATATCCCAGACTGACTTGCTGGTTTATATTATGACAAGCCTCTGCTAGGAAGCAAGCTTAACAGAAGGCTGAGTGCTGTAAATGTGGGTGAACATAATTCCGGGGTAAGTTATTCACGCTGTGGATCTGATGATACACAGATCCTGAAAAAGAATCGTCTCTCACCCTGTGGCTCTGTGACCAGAGTGGGAGAGAAGGGACAGAGTGGGATGGGGACACATCTCCCCCCACATAAGACTACAGATTCACATGCAAATCATAGATTCCTCCTAGGGAGAATGTATCTCATTATCTGTATCCCAGCTTTTAACATCTAAAGCCCAGCGCAACTAAAAATAAAGGTGAATATGCCTTAGCTTAAATAAGCAAACCTCAGCCAATGGAATAGAATTCACCTTCATGGCTATTTGGTAACACAGTTCAAGAACCAGGCAATGCATAGGCTTTCTAATTTATTGTACAGGAAGGTTCTTCACAAAGGGAAAGTTTTCCACACAAAATCTATTAGACCTGCCAACATCTCTCATGCATTCAAGTGCTGCCATGTGAGACAGATAAAAATCCCACCTGCTGATAAGAGGCATCTCTGACAGAGAAAGAAAAGCAGCCTTCATGGATAATGGAAATAATGAAACAGTGATAAGTATTTTCCAAATTCCCTTTGCAATTTGAGGTTTTGAATGTTTTGGCAACTTAATAGTGATGATTACTTACATGCGACTATAAATAATCCATACTTTTTAAAATGTGGCTTTTGATTTTTGAGATTAGAAGGGTTTTCTCAGCCTCTGATTCTTATCTCTGCAAATTTTTGGAAATAGACTACAATCTCTAGAGTTTTGCTAAAATCTGAATGGATTTAATTTTCTGGGTCAAAGTTGGCCTTTCAAAGACTTTTATGTAATTGGTTTTCTTATACACTTACCTTTGGAAGAAGTTTCATGTAAAAACCAATTTTGAAAGAAACACATGTTTTATTTCCAAATTAATTTTCATATTTAGAATATTTAAATATCTTAAATTTTCAGAGGAATAGCAAACCCTATTGGAATATCAGTTTTAATTTCAACAGACCAGACTCCTTATGAACTTGCATCCGTATAGTGTCAGTTATATCGCTGAACTGATTAGTTAAATTTGACCTCCATGTTGGTTTCTGGCCAAGCTAGCAGTATTTCAGTCTGCAGATCTGATATTTCCTCTGGAATACTCAAGATTTAGTTACAACCTTCTAACCTGATTTCAAGAAGGAATTTGAATTCCAAGGGTGCCACTCAGTCATGATAGGAGGACATTGGCCAGTGTAGTCGATGCCCATTCACTCCATGAGGACCACTCAGAGCAAGGAGACTAATGAGTGGGACTTTAACCTTGTTTTGAGTGAGGACTATGCATGAAGCTCACTAATGATCCTCTGCGTAAGGCTGAATTTCAGCTCTAGTTCCCAGACTTGCAGTGAGTATAACTGACATCCAAGCGTTTTTATAATGGATACATTAGAAATAATCTAACTAGGAGACATGATAGCTCTATTTGTGTTTTCAAGTCATACTGCTTCAGAAATAAAGTTGTGGCCACCACTTTCTTGGGAATGAACACGTATCTTGCAAAAAGATTTTCTATTTTTGCAGAAATAGTGTAGACCCCTAATTTCTGCAGAGCACACTGTCTAGAGGAGTCAGCAGACTCCTATTTACTCCAGACCTCAGATGTTGACAGGTACCACCAGGACTCTGGAATAAGTGTCAGTGGAATGTGAATTCTGGGTATTCATATGTAAATTGAAATAACTGATGTCCCATTGTGCTTCCGCTTTTAAAAAATGAGGAAAAAAAAAGAAAAACCCCAAACATAATGAAGTATTTGCATATAAAAAGGCTTTTAACTTACTTCTTTGCTCATTGGCAATCTTTGGAAGCCCATTATTCTTTACTGCTATTAAATTTACACAGATAAACATTCACATTTCTGGACAAGTAGAAGTTCATAAAAAATAATTTTTTCTTATTCATTTATTTCCATAGGATGCAGACCTTCCTAGACACAGGGCAATTGTTTCTAGACACAAGTTGTAGAACAATGTGAGATTATGTGATGGTGTGGGGCTTTCTTTAAAATTATCCTAGGTAAAGGCTTATAGATGCTGTTTCAGTAGAAAGTCTTATTATAACAGCAAAGGAAAAGTGGGTGTCTTCAGTTTCTAATCCCGAGTGTGCAGCTTTGTGACTAGATAACTATGAGCAAATGGTTTATTTTTTTAGGACTAACATTAATCTTATTTCTACTGGTGTAAATGTGGAAAAACTCCACAGAAGTCAATGGAGTTACAATGCTAATCTGATGTTGTTTCCTTGCCTGCAAAAGAGGTTAATGACATTCTCCTCTCTCAGGGGATATGGCGAGGATATTTAGTCAATGTTGACTCTCCACTGTGTAAAATGCTAATACATTGTCATTGCTAGTGCAAAATTTGTACTGTACAGGTGAAATAAACAACACACAAGGTACTCATTCTTAACTCGCTCTGCTAAAGACAAATCATAATATACTGGCTTTCATTATAGCACCTCAAGCAATTTTCCCATGACTGCTTTCATTAGCGAAGGAAGACTGGTCTGTTCTATTAGGAAAGTAACCAGATGCATGTACACAAGTGAACACCAAAAGATTACTAAGTGTAACATGTGCATGTGTCCTCCACTGTGCTGCTTGTTTGTATACAGGTCAAAAGAGAGCATTGTAAGCTTAAAATAAGCAGCTTTGATTCTGCTAAGTAATTTGTTGTTATATATACACTGAGAAATAATAAAATATACACAGACAAAATAGTGGACAGCTAAATAATTACTGCCAGAAGTGATCTGCAGCTTTTAGGAAATTCTTTTAACATTTTCCTGTCTCGTTATTTCGTATATAAATGAGAAACATCTTTGTAAGAAGTAGCAGGGACATCAGGCATGAAAGCCTTAGTATATGTCTATCAAATGCAAATAGGACCATAACTGTTTAAATCTTAATAACTTAGAACTAGCAATTCATGAAGTGATCATGGCCTGGGACACTGTTGCAAAGCAAGTAGAGCAAGTAAAACTGCAGTAACAATAATTTCCTCTCCTGTTCTGAGGTTCATGCTGGTAGTTCTTAATGCATTTTTCAAAAATAGATGTTTATTCCCATTTTGCAGCTTTGGAAAGTGATCCCACTAGGAGAAGGGCCTTGCCTAAACAAATCAGCTGGTGAACGAGGTGGGAAAAATCCATGCAGCCGAGTGCAGGGGTGAGGAGAGCAGGAATGGGGCTGCCATTTCTAGCAGCAGCCATCCCACAGAGCTGCTCTCACCCCTGTTCTTGAAACTGGAAGGAGAACCTTGGCCTACCAGCTCCTATCATCTATCCACTGACATTAGATGAAAGGTAGAAGACAGAAAAGTACCACATAAATCAGCATCAATTTGTAAGAAAACCCTTCCTTGTGAATGACTCTCGATTTTTTCCCCGAACATCACTCTTCTCAGCCGTGTGTTAACAGTTACGTTTGGCATTGCGTCTTCAATTAACAACTTAGCAGTCTGCTTTGGTATCCCCTCTGCTAGTGCTGCAGTGATGAGGAGGCCAAATTAAGTCCTTTGTGTTGTTTTCCACGTTCTAATCTCTCCAGGGCTTCAGCTATGATCTCTTGAATTAGGTCTGTAGTGCACAGCTTTTCAGTGTGGACCAGCTCAGGTTTGTGTAGTTTGCAAGGTCTAGTGAATTCAGACAGTAATGTCTGAAACTTCCTCCTATCCTAACCAGCACGATTGTGTTCAGTGAGATAATTTTTCCAGAGAAAAGCCTTGTTAAACCAGTTCTGCATTAACCAAGAATGTTTTTACACTGAGCTCTTGAGCTGGCAGTGTACCTAGAGTAGCTTGGGTGCCAGCTGCCAAGTATTTACACAGGATTTCAGGCTGGCTTGTTCAACTGTTCATTGTAACTATGATAGCTACATTGCTACTGGTTCCTCAGTCATCATGCTGCTTAGCTTGGTTTCATTAACACGATATAAGAATATGCTAGACTTGCCTTTGTTGCCAAAGCACTTGCAAGAAAAAAAAAGATATTACAACAGTCACTGGAAATTGAACACTGGGAAGACATTTTATTTCCAAAATCAGGCTTTTGTATAGTCATGTGCTAAAAGGAAAAGAAGCAACAATATTTCCTAGAAAGTTTTAATTTAGGAAAAAAATTAAGTAACTTTTTCTGTAGCCTGTATAGATTAGCATTAGCACTAGTTCAGCAAACTTGTCCAGAAAATTGGCTTATTAAATCTAATTGGACACAGTGTATGATAAAACTATGAATTTTATGTCCAATTAGAAAAATACTCCATGGTGTTCAGCACCGGTCCCAGTGGTGGATGTCTGCCAAGATACACTTACCTAAAGTGTACATGTGGGTTAGATGAATACATTTTGAGATATAATCAGCCCTGACAACAGGGAAGTCACCTATTAGAGGCAATAACTCAAAGATCATAGCAAAATTTCTCATTAAAAGAAATCATAAACTTAGGGAAATATCAGTGTTTATTAAAATTTATTATCTCTGAGTTAAATAGATGGCTTAGTAGAAGAGATGAGGATTTTCTTAAGATCTTATAATTTGACCATAGTGGATCAAAATGAACGAACACATGCCTTGCAAGTAGAAAATATGGCTCATATCCTCCCCTGTCAAAAGCAAAGGGAAAGTGCACATTTAAATGATGTGAGGATAAGATCCAGAGTGTCTGTTTATGCACTTCTTACAGGTATCACAAAGTCTGGTCTCAGCAGGGTGAATCAAAGAACTAAAATTATGTGTGTAAGGTTCATATTCTCAAAGAAAATAATTAGACACTTCCCAGGGCAGCCCAGAATGCCTCACCCAGGGCCTAGTGGCTGGCCAGTACAAAATTCTGAGGGTAACACGTATCTGAGCACTTCTTTTCTCCTGGACTTCAGAGCTTCTGCCTGCTCAGGATACAGAGCTCGGAGCCTTCCCCTCACTGTGTGCCTTACCAAACATGGCTCATTCTAGAGGAATATAATCAGTCTGGAGAAGAGAAGGCTCCATGGAGACCTTACAGCAGCCTTCCAGTACCTGAAGAGGGCCTACAGGAAAACTTGAGAGGGACTTTTTATGAGGGTATGTAGTGATACGACCAGGGGAAATGAGTTCAAACTAAAAGAGGGGAGATTTATGCTGGATGGTAGGAAGAAGTTCTTTCTTGTGAGGGTGGTGAGACACTGGCACAGGTTGCTCAAAGAAGCTGTGGCTGCCTCTCCCTGGCAGTGTTGAAGGCCAGGTTGCATGGGGCTTGGAGCAACCTGGTCTGGTGGGAGGTGTCCCATGGCAGAGTTGGGACTAGATGATCTTCAAGGTTCCTTCTAACTCAAACCACTCCATGATTCCATGATAATGGCTGAAGGAGAAGCTTAACCTGGGGTCTCAACTCCCTCATTAGCTTCGAATCTTCATCTCATGATTACCTAATGTAAAATACATTGATAGTTCAGAGCACAGCAGAGAAGAATTCAATCTTTGCCTGACTTCCAGGTCCCTTCACCTTTCTCCCCATGCCTCCAGAGCCTGGCAACACCCTGTCTGCTTTCTTTCCAGTCTCAGTCCTGGATGCACAGCAGCATAGTTGGCATAGGGCGTGCCTCAGAGAGACCTTCCTAGTTTGAGACATTTGCAGGCTAAGGATCAACCCCAAATCTCCAGCACTCTGGATAAATGCTCTGTTCACTAAGCAACAGCACTGAAGAAGCAACTGTAGTAACACTTCTAAATAGGGTAACTTGGCTGTCATGCTTCACACTGAAAAAAAATACAGTCCTTCTGTGATATAAGTTTTGTGATATAAGCTCATTTACTCATTCCTGGTTGCATCACAGTGGACCTCTCTTTTCACAGAGTAGGTACCTACTTTCACAGAAAACAGTGATAAAGTGTCATCTGAAACACTGAGAGAGCTTCCAAGTCAAGTAGGAATATGCCATCTCCGAAAGTAGGTTTTCTGAGGAAAACTGAATTTTGAAGATTAATTTCTTAAGTTCTTCCCAACTTCTTGTCTCTAGGCACTGAAGGAATGTCCCTAGAACTCCTCCTGGCTGCAAGGCATGAGATGTCCTAACAGCCCAGGATTTGTTTTGCACAGACACTCAAGAGTGTTGGCTAAAAGAAATAGCTTCTTGTGAGATCTTGGCACAGGGTAACGCTCGCATGGTGAATTAGAACTCTGAAACAGGACGACTGGTTGTTGTTGAGATGTCAATGGGAGTCGCCGCTGCTAGGGCATTGCAAAGGCATCTTAACTGGATCGTGTGATCCAGTTTCTTAAACCACTGTTTTGCTCAATTCTTAGATAATTTAACTGGTCTGTAGTGCTACGTGCCCACTCCAGCACATGTATTGTCCATTCCTCTAGATTATCCTAAACTCCAAACAAAACATCTTCAAACTGTCGTAAGTATGTACAAAGGTCCTGTGTGACTGGGTTTGCATATGTAGCAACAGTTTCTACTGCCTGTTTACGAATGTCTATGTAAAGTTTGGTCAATTCTGCAGCAATAACCATGTGAGGAAGTCTCTTCACAAGAGCCTCCACCCAGAATGTTAATCAACACACTTAAGCATATAAATCAATCCAGAGACAGCAGGAGCTGTCTGGGGAAATCTCTAGAACTGTCCAAAATCCCTACCTGGGGAGCTTCTGTGAGAGTCAAATTTTTAATGTGAAGGTGGCTGAAAGTCAGGTCAATCACCTTGTCTCATTGTTTCAAATCAATCAAATCTAAATGCAGTTGACTAGCTGGGGAGCTCCTAGGGCATCCAGGGAATTCATGACTGAAGGGCTCTGTGTGTGCACACAGGCATAGCCCTGACACCCAGGTACAGCACAACTGCAACTAGAGGACAAACTTGAGTTTTATACTTACAACTTCAGCTCCATAATTATTGTCACATTTTGTTAGCTCCGTGCCCTGTCTGTATGGCCAGAAATCCTTCAATTGATTCAATATGCTTCTCAAATGGCTTCCTTCTCTGGATCCACATTTCTCAGAACAAAACCTCATATTAAACCCTTAATAAGGGAATGGAGTATTTTAGACTAGAAACTAAAATACCATATCCAGTATGGAAGCTAGCAAACAAACAAGAAGCAATGTTTTCAGTAAATCTAGATATTTGTCCATCTCCCATCACTACAGTATCTGAATGAGTCACTGCCTTTATATATCATTAGTATTAAACCTAATTTTATACTTGGGTAGCTGAGGCTCAGGTTTTTGAGTTGCAGCCCACTGTCTTCCACTAGCTCAGGCATTCTGCCTCTTACTTGATTATAGTTTTTTTGGCTAATGTTGCTTTTACAAATAAGAATAGAGAAGTGGGAAAAAAAATCAAGAACATAAACATCTAATTCTGTCCCTTTCATTCTTATACCACTTTTCATTTACATGAAATAAAGTTTAAATTCTGTCAGAGGGCTGAGCAATAGACCTAAGCACATCGACAAGCACTGCTTGGCCTTGTGTGCATAGAATTTAACCTTGATCAATCTTTTTAATCCAAACAATATCACCGTCTGGCACTGATTCACACCTAGCTGTTCTTTGCCACCTGCAGTGGAATAAGATGCCTGACCAGCCAACCCAGCCTGCATGAGAGGAAGCTAACAGATAAAGTGCAATAGAGCTTCATTTTTTCCCCAGTATGTGTTTACTCTGCACCACAGAAAATCCATTTGTCAAATATTAATTGAATTCCCCAACATTTGGCATATTTGCATAACTATTATGAAATGGAGCATTATCTCCCTTGGTATTATACCCATTTCCCTTAGATGGTGTCTCTTTGATCCATTAATCATGTTTCCTGTATCCTCCCACAGAAGCTTAATTGCTCACATCCTGCAGAACCCACTCACAAAGAAAGAAATTAGCTCTGTGTAAATATAAGGTTATTACCTTGCCTCTATAAATGTAAAACAATTAAAATATCCTCTGAAAAGGACAGTGATAAAATTTCAGATGAGCATTGAGCACCTAAGGAAGCAGATTGAGGCAATTTTATTCAGCCAGTGGGAAAAATTTGTTTTTGTTTTACCAAGGACTTTACTGGGGCAAATGATACTGATGTCCATGTCTTTCTTCACTACCACTGCTGTCCCCTTTAATGACTTCAATATTACTCTAATATATCAGAAACAAAGGACCAGATTCAATAGACACCTCCAATTTTAGGGCTGATGTAGGCTCCTAATGGTGGGTACCCCGGTTAGGCCTTACTGGAACCTCGAGGTATGATCTGAGGTTGTGAGCACACCAACAGGGAACCACTTAAAGTCAAAGCTGAGCTATTTAGCACTAGCTTCTAGGAAATACTGAGAAAAGGGAATGTATCCTAAATTTTACCTTTCAGACCCGTAGGGATATGCTTTTCAGAAACTGTATCTTTAGCCTCAAACCTCTACCAAATATAGGAACCCACATTAAAAAAAAATATCAGGGCAGAGCTCTTTTTTTTTCCCCCAACAGGAGCAGGTGGTAGGAACTGCATTGACTTAACAGCAGTTTGGTGGTCACAGCACTTGTGGAGGAAGTGGGAAAGATTCAATCTTTTTTCATACAAGTCAGAGTCAACTCCCACAGGAACGTTCTAACCACCAGCATAGCTCTTTCTAGGGAGATGGGATCATCTGCCTCGTCCTGTGAAGCCACACCGCTGTGCAAAATGTAATTCACCATTCATTTGGACAGAGAGACATGAGCAGATGACTAAGCAGGCTGTTCAGAAAAAACATGAAAAACATGAGGCCTGGTCTCCAGTTGCTTCTTCTTTCCAAACACAAAAGAAAATAATAGTGTGTCTTGTGCAGAACCCTGTGCAGCTGTTGTGCTGCATGTACTTTGAGTACACTAGATATTGACCTATGTGTAAAAAAAAGTAATTCCTGACTCTTGTTCAGGTTTAGATTCTGAGCCATTCAGTCCTGTCAACATTAGAAAAGCTTGAGCATGTAAAGGTCAGCAAATCTAAAAGCTCAGGGATCTGAAGGATTAAAAAATGCTAACTTCTTCTGGACTGTAGTAGCTTAGGAAGGTTTTACAGGATCAGGATTCTGGGACTTAGTTCCATTTATCAGGTCAATCGCTAAGAGACTAAGTCAAGATCACACGCACAAAAATCTATGGTCTCACAGAAAACTGAAGCTCAGACTCCAGTTTACCAAAGTAGCAGCTGAATCATTAATCATTTTCCCTTCACATTCTCTTCTCTCAGACTTGACTCTAAATTTACTTCTTTTGAATCACTAAAGACCCTTTGTACTTTCATCCCTCCTTGTTTTCTAAAATATTTAGCAAAATTATGACAGAAAATGTCTCCACGTCTGTCGAGATTGGTTTTCATTAAAAAGAGTAAAATGGGATCAATAAGTACCAGTATATCACTGCTCTTATGTTCACTGCTTTCTTCTAAACACAAGTTTGTTTACTCTGAAGCTTTTTCCAGGTTTCTCCTCTTGATGCAAATTTATTCTCACTCCTTGTAAATTTTTCTTCACCATCCGCTCCTTTTGTAAGGTGTTCTTTGAAACATATTTCCTCCATAAAGCCTTTTAATGACTCCATCTATATAATCAGTTTCTTTCTACTAAAGAAAACATCAAAGCTAATTTGTGATAGAAATGTAATCTGGTATATCACAGGTCTGTCTGATCACAAAGTCTGTTTGATTTAGACTGTGAAGGTCTTGATCAAACAGGATCCACTGTGAATATTTTGCTGGTATTTCGCAAACAATAGTAAGATATTATAACAGATATCCAAGGATAATGACATATACTTTCCTGGGTGGAGACCTGCATTCTGTATCTTATTCTGTATGTCACCCACTGTAAAAGTTGCCAGAGGTGGCAGTAGCCAGCAGTAAGGAAAGGGAGTATCTAGCCCATGTTTCTAGTTGCTTTACATATAAATCAATATTAAGATATCAAAAGTCATTCTGATTGAATCAGTCATAAGTTGGTAGGACCATTTACTTGCCCTTTATGATTTCATCCAGAGCCTTTAACCTCTTCTTTGGCAATTTTAAAGCCTTAAGCTATTCTTCAAGTTGTTCTTACATTAATTTTATTACTCACAGCACAGCATTTGGATGCACATCTGAGAGAAATTGAAGCTTGTGAAAACTCCAGGACCTCGTGTATGCAATGTAATAAACATAAGCAATCAAAAAGAGGAAGCAAACAATACAAAACAAGTCAGTTTAGGTTAGAGAAGAAGTAGTCATTTTAAAATTAGAAAAAAAATTGTTTTCTCCCAGGTTCATCTGTACTACAGGCTGAAAATATGGTACTTTATACTAACGTAGGACTAAACTAAAAAAGCATTTTTGATCACATAAGGAGGTCTTTTTCTGCAAGGTAAAACTTTAAGCCACTTACTCCATCCATCTTGCTGGAGTAGAATCCATTGTCTAAAGGAAATATCAGAAAACTCAGCACCATTCTATTTTTTGCTTGAAACTACCTGCAATAAAGCAAGTAATGTTCGATATAGTTTCTGAAGGAAACAAAGGAAGGTTAGCCAAACAAGATATGGCACAGTAGTTGAGAAAAGCTGGCAAAGACCAGCTATAAACTCACTGGACTGAAAATAATTGGCCTATTTGTGCACACAGTTACTATGCATATTATAACAATTGGAGAAAATTCTATATATGGTTCCAATGTATTTTAAAATGCTGAACACAAGATTACAAGAATTTTAGTAAATGAATGTGCACACACCATGTTTATGTTGTCGAATTCTGCATACACTGGCACTACCGAGTGGTTAGGCAGGTCAGTTCTGAGGACCTGCAGCAGTATAGCTACAAAAGGCTCCTTTTTGCCTGTAAAAACCTGAATCCAGCTCAGTTCTGTTGGCTTCAAGCTTTGGGAGAATTCATTTGTGTCAGAGCCCATTTTAAAATGACCTTACACAGCACCATGGTTCATACACAAATAATAATTTCTTAAGCACTTGGTGCTGCTCTTACCACCCCAAGGCTGGCAGTTTTCCAGAGAACCAAACCATTCAGCTGCATGAAGTCGCAGAGACACTTGTGACAGAGAATGGGCATTGCTTAAGGTTGCTGCTGGTTGCCTAATAAAAGCTTCTGGACCAACATTATAAGAAAGCATGCATTTTATTATTCTGTAAAACACCACCATTTGTATCTAAAACCAGGTTTGAATTTACAGCCATTTCTTTGTTTTTCCATGACAGTAATTTTAGTATGTACATTGCATTTAATTTAATTACATGTAATTATCCTTCTACCAGCTACTTAGATTTTTGCCTCATATTTTGCTGCTTCTTTTATTTTTTTTCTTAATTGTAGTGGGTTTTTTTTGTGAATAGAATCTGCACGTTGAGAACTTATACAGGCACAGCTCTGGATACAGTTGCTTTGGTGGTGGAAAGCTTTGCAGCCTTCTATTACGTGACACAGAGAATAATAATGAAAGCTACCCTTCCACATCTGTCAAGAAAATTTATCTCCAAATCAGTCTCAGGCAGAGACTATTATAGGCTGTGCTAGCACGGGCTGACCATAGTAGATTAGTCAGTCTCAAAATTAAAGATTAGCCCTTTTTCCTTGTTAGGAAACTCCATCTATGTTTGCAAAGCTTACGCGTAAAGAAAGCACTTAATACAACCTATTTAACAAAAGCACTTTGCATTTTTGTGAGTGTATGGACTGGAGGATTACAAACCTTTGTAAAAACACATCCTGTTAGTTCCTGATGGTCACAATAATTAGACATTCGGTGTCAGGTGCTAAAAGAGATAAAACAGCATGGGAGAAGTAATCACAGATCAAAACAAAATGAACCATAGGGAAACATTTGAGACAATATGATAATGTGGTGTGTGACATTGAGGAATAACGAATGCAGAGAAAAGCCAGTTCAAACTGAGACAATTCTTTTATTCAGATACTTCAGTAATCAGCAAGAAGGAGACAAAACCCAGAAAACTGTATTACTGTCTAATGAGGTGTTACAGGACTTGGGGTGGAGGGTTTAGTGTCTGAATATGACTCTTTAAAGCTTTTCTTTCAGAGGTATTCTAGGACAATACTTAATTCTTGCAGGGTGCCAAGTCCTGCACAAGGGTTAGCTGTCAGGTGGTTGTATTGTTCCGTTACTGGATCTCAGAAATCCCATTAAACCAGTGTTTCCCTGCTGAAGATGCGGAAAAGCCTGCGAGGTCATACTTCCCCTGTGAGAGTGAGAGAAAGAGGCGGCTAGTTAAGAATTTCTAATGAAGAAAGGAACAAGTGCTCTTGTGTGGAAGTGAGAGGTATAGGTTGCACCCGCTGGTCCACTCAACCTGCCTAAGAGGCAGGGAATTTGTTCTCTCAGGGCACACAAAGGCAGCTCCCATCTCACTAATCTTATATCCAGACTTGCATCCAGATCATGCCAAGGCAACATGCCCATGCCAGCCACTGATGGAATAAACATCCACTGTGGTAGGTAAGTATGGACAGTCCCACCCTCTAAGTCATTTTCTGGGACAGCAGAAGGCCTATATTCTGCTTGGACCTCCTGACTGGGCACTTCAAGACACCTCAGCAGAGGACTTCATAGTCATACAACCCCTCCTCAAACACCTGAAACAAAAATGAGTTCTTTCAAATCTGTGTTTTCATGTAGATTCACACTGCAAGGCATTTTTTGCATATGGGAAGCATTCTGTTCCTGAAAATAAATTCAGATTTTTCACTGGCTATCTTGGGAACATGTAGGTAACTCCTCCAAGTATCATTCTTTTCCCTCAGGAGAAATTGAATCGACCAGTAATTGAAGCACAGAGAAGCCATTACCTACCATTTTATATATGCCTGGCTAGATGCACTGATACCACTGCATCACTATTTGCCTTTCATAAGAGGAACATCATCTACTTCACAAGGGGAAAGAATTAACACAGGCCTATAATACTGTGATTCTAACAGGTGTAATAAAAAGTAGAACACATTAAAATATACTGTTTGCTAAATCCTTGTTTTTCCATATACATATGTAAATTAAGTGGTAGCAGAAATAATTCTGCAACACAATGACTAGAAAACACTCTTGAAACAAAATTCTTACCCAGCACATCTAGGTTTCATAATAGTCCTTTTTCCAATAGTATAATTGAGGAGCATATATTTGACCTCTTCCACATTTTATAAGTAGAGGATTCTAAAATCTATAATCTCAATTACTCTCTTAATAGACTGTCTTCAGTTTTATTTTTTTTACCCATTGACCTGCAGGATGAAGCTATTTAGAAGAGGTGTTATTGTGGAGAGCACTGCCATAATGAAAATGCTGAAGGACAAAAAAATCCAATAAGGAGACTGGAAAACACATTTGGAAGCACTCCGCTCACGTGTAATTTATTCAGTATGCATACTGTGAAACATCTGGGTGTCTTTAATGCACAATCAGGTATTAACTTGGTACTAGCTCTTACAGTCAGCAGTTTGCACCAAGTTGCAAGCACTTGACAGAAAGCAAATTATGTCCCTAACTGATCCCATTGCACAGAAGTCTGTGAGTAAGATGTCAGTTTAGCAGTAAAATACAGAAGGCATGAAAGAAAGCACATCCAGCTGTGATGTTACCTCTTCCTTCACCGTGCATGTCTTTTGGTTTGTAATCCTGTATTTTTTTAGTGTATTTCCTGTGCAGCCATGCATCTGCATGCATCAAACTGCTAAGTTTTACCAAGCAATGTCAGCTTTTCTGTTCTCAGTCCCGCAGAGCACAATGTGGTGGGTTACTATGACTGCTAGTGCCTAGTAAAAGATTGGTTTTTTCCTTGTTCTAGAAGAAACTGCCATAGAAATCAGCTATATTTTGCACCCACATTTCAGCGTGAGACAACAAATTCTCTCCCCGTGCCTGGTCGGTTGGTTACACGAAACAAGCGCTTCTTAAATTTTTGGAACAGCAGCAGCAGCTCGGGCCCTGGGAACACTCAACTCGATGAAACAGCCCAGCACAGCCCCTTGCTTCATCTGTGTGTGCAGCAGAGTTGTTTCTCTCAAGACGAAGACCAAGTTTTTGCTCAGTATTATGTTCCTCGTAAATCAAGGACATTGGGTGACTCCACTTCCAAATCCCAGCTGCTGGGAGTCTCAAACGTATGATGAACCTCTTAGAAAGAGAACTAGAAACATGAGGCTGCAAGCAGAGAAGCCAGCAAGCATTGCCTGAGGCATTAGTTTGGAAAGGGGTTTATGAGAAACATCAGCACCGGGGGTGAGGTTGAGGTGTTAGCACACACTGCTCCTTGTAGGAGCAACTTGGCCACACGCAGAGGCAGTTGAAATTCACTCCTTTACTTCCACAGTGCATCCAAAGCAGCACTGAACAGACGGAGGTGGAGGCAGTGAAGCGATGCCAGCAGTGCCCGCAGTGCTGAGCTTCCCCTGCGCCCTCACCGCTCCCGGGCGGCCCCTGCCGCTCAGCCCGCGCAAGGCTGGTGCAGCGGTAAGAAACCATGGTAACAAACCCCCCAAACACGTACTGAGATGGCCTGGGCAACTAATCCAGTTAAACCAGTCCCTGGGAAGAGCCTGGCTGGGACACAGGGCCCGGCAGACCAGGGTGAGGCAGCACACACAGCCCCTTCTCCCCCCCNCGCCGCCATTTTATATTCCCCGCGTCCGGCCCCGCCGGCCAATCACCGCTCCCCTCAGTCCCCATTGGTCAGCGGCAGCAGGGGCGGGGCTCAGCACAGCGGGAGGCGGGGCAGGGAGCGGCGCATGCGCGCGGTGCTGGGCCCAGGTGCGGGGAGCACTGCGCATGCGCGGAGCTCGTCCCGCCGCGGCGCTCGGTTTCCCGCTGCGCCCGCAGCGATTGGCCGCCGGGAGAGCG
>VZRW01013820.1:83237-143499 GCA_013398125.1 Aegotheles bennettii
CCCCGCCTCAGGCCAGGCCCCCGCGCGCTGCCCGCCTCACCTCAGCCCTGCCGCTCCTCGGGGGGGCGGCTGTGGCCGCCGGCCCTGGGCAGGGTCCTGAGCGCTGTGCCCCTTGCTCACAGGAGCCTCGGCAGTGCCTGGGGAGTCGGAGTGGTTTGGGTTGGACGAGAGCTCAAAGCTCATCCAGTCTCAACCCCTGCCCCATGACACCTCCAGCAGAGCAGGGTGCTCCAGGCCCCATCCAGCCTGGCCTTGGGCACTGCCAGGGAGGGGGCAGCCGCAGCTCCTCTGGTCTCGGGTTAGCTCTGGTTTGCTCTGTCCTGCAGCTCAATCTGTGCAAATGATGATTACTGTGGTGCTTGTGTTACCTGCTTTTGCTCTCTAAGTGTTAAATCTACACTTTGTATTGTTCATCCTCTGAATTTTTACTTTCTTCGGAGGGGGAGGGAATGTAATAATTTGCTTCTTAATTATGTGTATTGATAAGCTCCTGGTTTGTACCTTATCAGCTGAATAAGGGAGGGCAAGAGGGAACTGTGAGACTCTGTCCCTGTTTGTCCCCTAAAGAGCTTGGGATTTGTTGGCTTAATAACACTGTACCAGAAGTATCTTATAGATAATTATTTCGTTTTTACTCCTCACCTGGTTTCTTTAGAGTTTTGCTTTTTTAAAAAATTTATGATACTGAAAAGAAATCTTTACAGGTGTAACATGCTGGTTAAATTATTAGTGCTACTTGGATTGTTCACTAGTAATAAGCTTGAATTTTAGAATGAAAGAGTTTTGTTTGTTTTGGGAGAATATTTTCAGAGATATAAATATTTATTTGATCTTTAAAGATGGGGGATCAGTTTTGGACTAAGCTGCACATCAGGCTGAAAAAGTCTTTTTTTGCTGTGCAGATGAAAATTATAATTGAGAGAAAAACCAGAAGCGATCTGTAGAACCAGCGCATCCTGGTTCCACAGGAAAATCTGCTTAAGAAAGCTCGAATAAAAAGTTGTCAGTGAGCAATTTTAGCGTTAGTGAAACACTTGGCACCCAGACTCTTGTCAGAGCTTCACAGCCTTCAAGGCAGGAAACCTTAGACTGCATAAAAAGCATTAACAAACTCAGTATCTTGTATTTTAAAACCATTATGAGAATATTTCAGTACAAACTTTGCTTTACTGTGTGGTGTGGTTGTCAGTAGGTTTGGTTTGGTTTTTTTAATATCTTCCCAGGATTGCAGTGGTGTTGGCTGTTCGCTTTGCAGATGTGCTGTCTGGTGCACAGTGCAGAGTGTGAATGCAGTGCTGTTGCAGAGTTTGCTACATAGCACAGTAGTTGAGGAGCAGTACATTTTGTGACTGACAGACAATGCCGATGTTGAGAACAACTGGAACAGATGCAAACAGCTGTAGCTCATACTCCTAGACATTGTGATAGATTAGTAAGATTATGGCAATATCTGTTTGTTACAGATGCTTTACCTATATGTTTTATGCCCAGTTCCTGTTTTTCATGTTGTTCTCATAGAAACTGATTATTCATTTCCAAAGATGAAGAGGAAAGTTGTGAAAGTTGGGAAACTGAGGCTTAGTCCTAATGAAGAAACCATGTTCCTGAAAGAAGAGTATGAAAGAAGAAGAAAACTGAGGCTACAGCAAGTATGCCTGTGTTTTTGCACATTGTGTATTTCACATGAAAGCTGGAAGGAGGGTATTTGTGCAAATATTTGATGCTGTGCTTTTTAAAGTTGCTGACAAAACTTAATTACTATTTCTACAGGTTAGAGAGCAACAGAAATATATCGCCTTGCAGATAAGACAGAAAGTAAAGCAGAGGAGAGAAGAACAACTGCATCAGTTAGAGGAAGCACTGAGAGATGAGTGGCAGAAAGCACAGGATGAAAAGATGAAAGCCTTAGAAAAGCTGTATTTATCAAGCTTAAGGGCAATTGGTGAGGGCCACCGACAAGCCAAGGAGCATGTAAGTGAAACAGCTTAATGTTACTGTCAGAGAAATTGTTGATGTTCTAGAAATACCAAGATTGCTGTTTGGTTTTTTTATATTCTTGATCTTGCAGGCCTAATACCTAAACAGACAGTTTTTTAAGAGTGGAAACTTCTTAGAAGGTTTATGTACTTTTTGGATACTTTTATGTATCTTTCCATAAGATCAGGATTAAATGGTCTAGCAGGCCCATCTGCAAAGGCTCCCACTGTGCAAACTCTTAAAGTTATTTTATGTTAGATTGTACACATATATGATAGTGTATGTTTCTACTTGACTGAATTGCACATGGTGGATCATTGTCTCAAGTATGCCAGTAATACAGTAACATTTTTCCCCTATCATGTAACAGTATCTTTTTCTATGGTTAAGAAAATACACTTTTTTCTTCAGTGCTCAAGCAACATGGAAAGTCTTGGCAAGAGCTGCATAGGCCTTTGCCTAGGCTGCAGATTGCACCTATAAACTGTTTTCACTTTCTTTAAAATCCTATAACTTATGTAGGCTCTCTTTGAAGTTGAAGGTAGAAATTTTCCACAGATTTTACTCTGAAGTGGATTTATAGAAATCAGCAGTGCCACAGACTTCTTGCATGAATTTTGCAGATCGCTTACTTCCTGAATTAGTCAGGGTTTTTAACCCAAGTAAAATAGCATTATACTTTTCCATATCTCAAGTGTCTCTAAATCAGCTTCTTTGTGAAGTCCTTTCCAATGCTAGGACAGATGAGTTTGTGGAAAACTGTGGTACCAATGCCATAGGAACAGAAAACTAATCGTAAAGAAATGTTTCTGTTGATACATAATTGTTGTATTTAATGACTGAAAGGTGATAGCATGCTTTCTCTGTACAGTTTAATCAGCATTTGCTAAAATGTGTAAGTATATTTATATTACCCTGATTATCAAACAGATGCAGGAGAGAAGCTAAGGATTCCACGTCAGTAGTTGGTTACATTGTCTGAGGAATGTGGCAGATTTGCTGCTGTTGGTGGTAGAGAAGAAGAGAATAAAGAAATGTTAGAGAAAGAAAAATTACTATTTAGAGTATTTTTACTCTAGTACAATAGAAAGTAATTTTGAGCCTGTGATTCTTACCTGAAGTACTTTGAAATATCACACCGATAGTATTAGAAATGAGTAAAATCTTGTATTAAGTGATTGCAATATTTTATTGTTAAGGAACCTGACTTTGAAACTCTGGCAAAGCAAGCAGAGGAAAGAAAACAAAGAGCAGAGAAGAGACATAGGAAAGCCCTGAAAGAGCAGAAGCACCAAAGAGAAAAATTACTTCGTGAGCAAGCCCGGTATGCAGTAGTTATCTAGTTTTACTAAGCATAGAATACATTTTACAATGTCACAAGGTGAAAGGCAAAAATGTTGATGCTTCTTGCTTGGAGCTTTTTTAATCTTGAAATTTTATTGGTTAGATAATTAATGCTTATGGACAAAGCTTGTGGATTTTGAGAAGAACTGTAGTTTTAAAACCAAGACAAAAATGTCAAGTATATGAGCTGGCCTTAGAGACTCTCAGTGAGTGGGGGGCCTCTCATCTCTGCATTGCTGTTTTCAGTCTAGATTGTTGGCTGACAGTTATTCAGTGACATAATAAATGTAATGTGCTCAAGCCAGTTCCTGGTGGAGATTTATCCACTTGAGAAAAGGACCTATTGCATTTGTCATGGTCTTCCTTCTTAGTTTTTTTTGGTTGTTGTTCAGCAGATTGGACCAAACTTGAGCTGGCATGAAAAATGAACTGTGTACTCTTGGGGACAGTTGTGCTTGAGTAGAGCTGAGACCTCTTGGTTAGATGCTTAGTTTTGTCCATACGTGAGCAATTAAAATATGTTGAAGTGATGCAGTACTTTCTGAAAACTTGAGTTAAAAGCAAGGATTTTGCTTTGTTCTTTAGAAGCTTGTGTGTGTTAACATTTTTGTATTACTTCAAGAAATTAATTTGCCAGTGCATAAGATCTGTTGACTTCTCAGTGTGCTTGTCCATCCCTATCTCCCAAGCATTCAATTCAGGTACCTCTGAATCTGTTTGGTTTTAGGTTTGCCTTTTATTTTGCACAGTGCTGTCATTGTTGCTTGAATAATTGTTGTTCCCCTTCTGTTGTGGATTTTTTTCTGTGTTGTTTGCTTTTTTCCCCCAAGACGAACAAATGCACGTAAACATGCTCTGGAAGTAGAAAGACAAAGAGCAGCCAAAGTTGCAAGCCTGCCACCTCCTCCTCCACATCCTCTTGAGGTATGTATCCGTGATGCAATAGTAATCACAATTTCAGGCTATCACATAAGGTATTGAATTATTTATTGGTCCTCACAGCAGGATATCAGAAATTTCTATTTGCGTACTATAAGGAGAGTGGTTCAGCAAAACTCAAGAACATTAATGAACTGTGTATTAGTGGAGTTCTTGCTACTAAGCTTTGGTGTTTGTGTATTTCTGATCTCTTGTTACGTGTGGATTTTATTTCTTGTCACCTGAGATATTATTTTTGTTGTTAATGTATCACAAAATTGGCTGCCCAAGGGTTTTCTTACTGTGGAAGTTGGATGTGAGTGAGGGTTAAAGCAAGTGTTGTAAGGGAATGGTAAAGTTTGGAGTTATTTCTGATGAAGTACATGTAATACTGGAATTTAGAACAGAGGGAATAAAGTATTGTATGGTACAGTTCAGGTAAATTGAAACACGCTTCCGTGCTGCTGTTCTCTACAGGCTGTATCTGTATGAAGGCTGTATCAGCTAAAACTTTGACTCTTCATTTCCTGATTTTCAGATGCTTGTGTTGCTCAGTTTGGCATTTTTGGGAAAGCATGAGATGCTGTAGCATTGTTTCCCAGTAACTTTTGCGGTTCAGGAAGCATTTTATGTTGCTTTCTATTAAAAAAAAAAAAAAGAACAAACCAAAATGAAAACCAAATTTCTACTTGGTCAGCTGCAGTTAGCATGCATGTTTGTAGATGATGTAACAGTTAAAAAGATACAGTACTACCTGATACTTTTCATCTAACACCCTTAGCAATGCATCTCTCTTTGCGCTTCACAAATGCAGATTTTCCTTCTTATTCTTTAGTCTTTTTTCACCAGACCAAGCAAAAAAACTTCGTTCAGGTTCCCCCAGGTTCTGGTACAATTGCTTTTGTCACTGTGTTGGGGTCACTACCTTGTTTAAGTATTGCAGAATCGTAATGTCCTTTCCTGAAATTCTACAGTTCAATGCATTTCCACCCACAAACAACTGTCCTTTACTCACCTTTTCAGCAAATGTGACTTTAGCTTTTTTTAGCAGAGTTTGCAAACATCTGATTTTTCTACAATATGTGGGTTTTGTTTCTTTTAAGAAGTTCATGCTCTGATAATGGCAGATTGAATCAACAGTTCTGCAGACACTGAGGAAAGAGATTGCATTGCATTGTTTAAATATAGCACAGTGTGTCAATTTGATCCATGTAAGGACTAGCTGACTTTGAGCCTTTTTCCTAGTTTTCATATCTGTGGATTTTAAGCTTTTTGTCATAGACCTATGTTGCTGAGAGAGTGCAGGGTGAAGAACAAAGTTATTTTATCAGAAGAGTCACTGGGTGCCGTGAAATGTATGGGCTTAGCATTTAAGTAATTCAAAGATCAGAGAAGATTAGAGCTGTGGCTTATTCCTAGTTCTGTACAGAGGGAGAAAAAAGATGTTGACTGTCAATTTGGGGGGGGGGGGAATGGGGGAATTAGTCTTGCAACTGTATTACTCAAAAGGCACTGAATTTGAATTGCTTAACTTTACTCTAAATCCTGTGAAGTACAGAAAATTGCAAGCTCATCTGCATAAGCATGCTTATTTTCTTGAATCAATTTACATAAATAGCTTATTAAACATAACTATAATCATAATCTGATGCTCTGTTGCAGTAACAATTGAATAAAATTTAATGAAATGGAGCTAGGGCAGCATTGTTCATCTCAGGATTACTTACAATAGCAGAAACATTTTCTGAAGATACTCCTATTATTGTTACTTTACCCAGTTACAAAAGAAGTGTTTTTGCTTTAGATATATCAAGTTTAATTCTCAGAAGGATGCCTTTTAGGAATTGAGGCCTGATTTAGTTAGATGAACTGATAAGTTACTTAGTTGAAATTAAACTGTAAACACCATTTTATTGACAAGTGTCATGGAGTTCTTGTGAACTTTATTTTTTTTATGTGACCCATAAGATTTTTAGGTAATGGAAATACAGCCTAAAAATGTTACTATACTCTTCTCAGGTACTCATAACGTTTGTAGAATTGGTTTTGGTTTTGTGTTTTTTTTTTCATTTTATGATACATTACTGCTCCAGTTTTGCCAGATTTTAGTATAGAATTATTTACTTTTTTTAGGGAAAAAAAAAGACAGGGAAGATACAAACCTCTTGATAGAACTATGGACGGATTCTTAACAGCAATGGTTCCCCATGAAGTGTAACAATGTTACAAGTATTTTTTTTTCCAACCTAAATTGCTTTTGACATTAATTGGAAAATTGCAGCATCAAATGTAACTTTCATATCTTCACAACTTCTGAATAAAATTCTGGAGTTTTGCATCATATAAATGTAATTATTAATTACTGATTCATTAGTTTTACTTTTTAAAAATAATTCAGAAGACTGAGGTTTAATTACACATTCTGAAAGTAACCCAGTATGGGTCGAGCAGTCAGTGGTCTGGCTAATGAGGTTTAGGTATGGGACTTGTCAGTTTTCAGAGCTATAACCAGCATCTAAAAGCGTTCTGGCTGATGTTGATGTGTTACAATTACTATGGCTTATTGATTAAGAAAGTTATCAATTTTTAAATAGCGTTATATGTGAAAAGTGAAATTCTTCATGTCATGCTTTTATTCGTATGAATTTTGGTTTATTTTTTCTTCCTACTAGAATAGCATGCACGTGCTTCAGAACGATAAAATAAGTTACTGAAGTTCTGTTGGTAATGCTAAACTAGTTGCATGTCATAGGATTTTAATTTAAAGACTTCACTTTCTACAGTCTTTATAAAATAGCAAGAGATAATCAATACTGAAATCTTGTGTGCCTCACCTTGCATAGAGATAAGTTTAAGATATTCCTGAGATTTAATGCTGCTCTTTGTGTACGTGCATTTGTTTATGGTCATGTTAGTTTTAAACTGCTCAGGCTACAAAACTTGCTGTTTTAGTGAAATGTGGGTAAGTGTGGATAAGAATTCTGTTTTAGGAGAAAGTCTCAGGAAGAGGAAGCTGAGAGAAAATTGATGGAGGAGATGTTAGAGTACAAAGACAGGTCCTACAGAACACTGAGTTACCTAACCTGGCTACCTCACTACTGAGGACATCAGGCTGAGCCAAAGTAGAGGGAGGGTCTGGTTGTTCAGTGTTCAAAGTGTTTCAGAATGTAGTTGGAATGTATTTGTGTACCTAAACTTTGCAAAAAAAAATGAATAATGTGTATTCTATGAATAGACACTGTTCAGTGAAGTTGTGGAAAATACTCTTCTCTAGTCAGTTGGATGTAATGGTTCCGAGTTCCATAAAGAAAGTCTGTACTTGAGAAGTGTTATTTTGCTGTTAGGTATAATTATATTGTGACTCTGCGGTTGCCCTGCTTTGAGGTGAATGTGACAGCTGTTGTACTGACACAAATCACACTTACACTAAACTTGGGTGCTTTTTAATTAAGGTAATGCTTTTGAAACATGAAGGTAGAGTTCTCTGAATGTTGATTTGTGTGGAGGAGTTTGCCTTAGGCTGTTAGATGCTCTCAGTCATTAAGCCCTCTGGGTTTGCCTTGTGCTGATGTGATTTATTAATGATAATGTTTTAAACAATATTTTCAGGAGAGAATTTGGAGGGGTTGGCTTTCTTTTGATACTAATTTAAGGGTACAGATAGTTTATGTTCTGTTTAGTTGCTTTGCTAGAAATATTGTTCTCTGATACAGCCGTGCTTGTACTTTTCTTCCTAGAATTTCGAAGTGAAAAAGGCTCCTGCACTGAAGCCCTATGGTGCTGACAACTTTTCTGTTACGCGTTACCATATTTCTGAACCTTATGTGGACAGAGAAGTGGATGGAGAGCAGGTGATTAACTCCCAAGTGTTTGTGATACCTACTTCCACATTCTTTCATTTATATTGCACACAGTGTCTGGATATCGGCAATTCAGTTTTCTAGAACTTGTTTAAAAATGCGAACTTATGTAAAGCAGCCGTTACACAACTTGCTAATTGGAATCTTAGATGTGGAAACTTGTTATGTGCTCAGTCACTTGTAGGATCTCACGTGACGGTCTCAGGTGAACAGACCTCTGTAAGAACGTGAGTTCACAAGACTGGCATAACGTTAGGACACCAAATCTTCTGCTTTGTGGCTTACACTAAATTGATAGTGGTAGTTGCCCTGCTTTTTTCTTCCCCTCTTTTTAGCTATGTACTCCCAGTCTTTACCTCGTGTTTATGTTCATCTGTTTGTGCACTCAAAGGCTTCAGCTTACTGAAATAGCTGAAGTCTAATCTGGGAACAAGAACCATGAATAGGTTTTGCCTAATGGAGAAGAAGGGTTAGACCTGGAAACGTGAGAGATGGAGCAAGAGCTTAGCTTTTAGAGGTGATTTTTGAATTAAGGTAGCGTTATTGAAAAGTGATGGTGATGTGAGACCACGGTCTAAGTTCCTGTTCTAGATCAGCCTCTTTTAGACTAGAAAAGCTCTCTCAATGTTTGTTTTTGGGAATGTTTTCTTCAGTGCATTCATCAAGTTTTCATTCATGAAGTTTCAAGTTTTCTTAACATTTGAAGGACTAGGCCTAGACAATAGGAGGAGAAACTGTAGTTTGTTCAGCTTTATAATGGAAAATTCCAAAATGTTAATCTTTGTAGCCTTGCTTATGTGCAATGATTTTTTTTTACTGAAGTATTTTTTGATTTTCAAGTGTTAGTAAGATTTTTCTTATATAAAAATTGCAGATTGTTTCTAGTTTTCCAAACGAGAATGAAAACGCTTCTGGATTTTTATTTTCCTTTGTGTAAAAGAGAACCATGAGGATGGGAGTAGTCAATCTGTAATACTGACTGTATTATTCATTTTACCTTGTATCGTAGAAAAAATAACCACAAATCATTGTCCCTAGTACAGCTTGAAACTAGAATAGTGTGACAGTTACACTTATGGGATCTATAAATATGCATTTATTTTTTTTTTCAAAGGTAAAAAACGAGCCTGGTCTGGCTTGCAACCAAGAATGATAAACCTTCAAGGGTGCTCATTTGGCATTGTATGTTTTCTTTTTAAAGTGCTTTTGCTGCAGAATTATTTGTTTATTTATTGTTATATATGCTTTAAACTACCACAAAGAACTTCATGGACTAAACTATTGATTGACTGCCAGCCAGATGCTCGGTTAGCTGCTGAAGAAGAAGGGAAGCGTTTGGAGGAACTACACAGAGAGGTAGAGAGAGGAAGAACAGAGCAGCTTGAAAAGGCACATCTCAGAGGAAGTCATGCCTTGAAGAAGCTCCATTTGGCTCAGGTAGGCAAAGTAGTTGTGCCTGTTTTTAATGTTGAAAAGGCCAGTGTTAATTGTAGATAGGTGATTAGTAAGGGAATTATGGTTACAGGAGGAAAATTGATGGACTAAATGGAGTTTTCAGAATGTGTTTAAACCCCATCAAACTGTTTGCTTGTTTTGGCTCTATGGAAGCAAGGAGAATGAAAGAACATCCTTTAATTTTTGTTATCTCAATGTATGACCAGCTGCTAACCAATCAGTAATGATCAAGCTAAACTTTTTTCATAGGTGATGAGCTCTGCTTTTCCACATCAGCTTTAGCTGGAGATGATTAATCTGTGCTTCAGAGGAAAAAATAGTTCATTATTAAGAAGGCAACAGTTTGTTTTGATTTTTAGAAAACTTCGCAAAGTTTTTACTTAAAGATTGCAGTTCTTTTTGTGTATAAGTCTGGAAATACTGAAATTGTTTCCTTTAAGAAGTAAAAATCGAACTATTGAGAAATGTCTTTGTATCTAGAGGTTTGGTCTGGCTGTTACCTTCACCAACAGTATTTTTGGTGGCTAGAAATAGCAAAAGCTTTCTGTGTTTTGGTTGAGATATGACTGGCCCTGAACGAATAAC
Source organism: Aegotheles bennettii (assembly GCA_013398125.1). Taxonomy (NCBI): domain Eukaryota; kingdom Metazoa; phylum Chordata; class Aves; order Caprimulgiformes; family Aegothelidae; genus Aegotheles; species Aegotheles bennettii. Next base: position 93,377 of record VZRW01013820.1, read on the forward strand.
CTAACTAAAATGGGAAACTGTGGAAATATTACTGGTGCTCCTTAAGTTAACAGGAAAAAAACCCAACCAAAGCTCAAATAAAGCTTTTTTTAGAATAGCTTACATATTTAATTGTAGTGTGTTGAGGGTGTTTAGTTCACCTCTTAAAAAGTAGCAATTGCTGGAGTACATACTAATAAAAGTAACTTGACAAAGGAAGTATTCATTTACCTTACAAAACAGAAGATTTCATTTTGGTGAGGAAAGTTGGCTTCCAGGTGTACAGTCTGATCCTTTATTTAACATTAGATCTTCTAGGCGGTATTGATGACTCTTGTGTTTAAAGGTCAGATACAGCCTTGTCCTGAGGAAGCACCTTCTCCCTAGTATAAAATTAACTTTAAGCCTTAAGGATTAAAGGAACTTCATGGTAACCAAATAGAAGTACTGTATCAGTCCTGACATATGGCTGTCTGAATGTGAACACTGAATGTTTGTTATCCCTTTGTACCTGAAGGACAGGGAAAGGCTGCTAAGAGAACTTGAGCAAATGCAGAATATGGATCGGATGCGCAGAAGACAGATTGTAGCACAGATGCCACCTCAGCTTTTTGTGCCTGCATACAAACGCATGGAAATGAAAGAAGAATGGCAGAGAGAACTGGAGTTTGCATTTGAAGATATGTACAGTGAAGACAGGAGTAAGTAATTTGTTGGAGGCTGCTGAATGTGGTAGCCCAGTAGAGGAGAGGCTGCTGTAGCTGCCTGTTCCCAGGTCCAGCTGGCAGCAAGGCTGTGTGCGTATTCACAGTGGGCACACACATGAACAGGCTTTCAGCACGTACACACAGCTGGCCACACAGGCCAGCATGGGAGATGCAGCACTCGTGTTAACACAAACAGCACAAATGGCCTTACCCTGCTCACTGCTCAGGCTGATCGGGATGAAGGTCTCTTAGTGGGATACACGTCTGTATGTGCAGTATGCATCCCTCCAGCAGCTGGTCTTAGTCTACCCAGTAGTTGTCCCCCGCATCCCAGGTCTCTGCTGATCACACTGTGGATCCCGCCAGTAGCAGTTCTTAGACTCCCCAAGTCTACCCAGTAATTCACCCTGGACCCTGTAGCCTTCCAGTTGCCTCACATGTCCATGTATGCACTGGTATGCTCAAATATGCACTATGGGTCACTCAGAAGGTGGCTTTAGATACTCACTCTGCCTAGCAGCTGGCCCTCGATCTTCAGTCTCCCCAGTTGCTGGCACCTGGGTGTGTGAACCCTGAGGGCCTGCTGCTCCATTCCCTCTGTTGCCACACAGACCCAGTTGGGTGTGTGGATGTATGTGCAGTCACGCATATGCTGTGGATCCCTCTGGTAACTGACCTTAAATACTCGGGTCTACCTAGTAGCTCACCCTGGATCCTTTTGTCTCCAGTTGTCTTGGGAATGGATGCACATGTGCCAGCAGGTTTCTTAGTTGTCCCCGAGACCCCCTGGTTTCCCCCGTAGCTGCTTTGGATGCTTGGATCTCTGGATCCTTCCACTAGCCAACTCACAGGTCACCTGGTCTCTGCAGTGTCCAGCCCAGTCTTATGGCTGCTTGATACGTAGCTCCTAAGCCTTTTATCATTCTTGGTGACTAGTCTGACTCGTGGTTTGCTAGTCACTGCATGCTGATACTCATGCCCACATAATATGCAGTCATTCTGGTCTCTGCAGTTGTTGGCAGCACTCTGGGCACGGGTGTCCCCATGACTTCTGGCCCCCACTCCAGTTGCTGGCCCTTGTATATCCACACACACACAAGCATACAGAATAGAGGGTTCCTCACCCAGGAAAAGAGCTAGAAATGGAATTTAGTGGGAAGACAGGACAGACTGTCAGGCACAGTGTATTGCCAGGCACATGTGTGGACTGGCCCCTTTTATCCCATTATTCTATTTTTTTTTCCTCACACTTGTTCCTCCCCAGATTAACTTGATCCTTTCCATTCCCTGCCTTTGGTTCCTTCCCTAAATGTCTATAATAAGCGTACAATCCCAAGATCTTTCCTTGTGTCCCACACCCCTTGTAGGCAGTAACCCCCTCAGTCAGTAAGGTGATCGTGAGAGAACTATTGGCTAGTCTTCTGGGATTTCATGCCTGGACCCTGTGATCAATCACTCTCCTGTGACACCCTGTGAGCAGCCAGGTCAGGGTGTACCTTTTCCCTGATGGGAGTTACTGGGATCCTCCTGCCTGTAATTGTTCCTGTGTGCTGCTTTATGTGTAAAGATGAGCCTTTTATGACATAAATTTTTATTTTGAAAAGACATAATGTATTTTAGTGGAAAATGCTGTAGAATTTCTTAATTAATAGATGGCTAATGATCAAAAAAATTTTGAATCTTTATTTTGGAAAAAAAATGGATTAAATCTCTTGTGAAACAAGCTATTGATATTTGAACTTCTTAGGGATTTGTATCAGTGCAGTCCTGCAATGTTGTTTGCTTTTTATTCCAATTGGTCATTTTATGTCATTGTGTTCTTTTAAGTAGAAATGAAAGGAGACCTGATTTTACAGTTTGAGCCACAACCTTTGCCAGCCCTTTCTGACAGATCTCAAGATAATGATCTTGATATCTCTTTGGAGCAAGAATCTGCCTGTGACACTCAACCAGAATCTGCCTGTGACACCCAACAAGAATTGGGACAGATGATAGAAGAGGAGGTCCCCAGCGAGTCAGAAAGTAAAGCTTTTAAATGTTATATTTAACTTAAACTTTCTTGTTTTATAGTAGAAGAGATTTAGTTTAATATAGAAAATAAATCAACTTTAGTATTAGTTAAAACGTCGTAAGTACTAAAATTCCTTAATGCCTGTGACATACTTCAGTATCAAGTGGTTTATGATGTTTATAATGGATGATAATACTTAAATGATAAAGAATTTAAAAATGAAAATTTGCCTTCTTTTTAAGAGATACATCAGTTCATTAGTATACTGAGAATAATTTTTAATTTTTGTAAGAACTACAGTGTTAGCCATAACTTTTCCTATATAATTAGTGTAAATTATGGGATGACGCTGGTATGGGAACGTAAATATTTTTCATTTTATGTTTTGAAACATTTCAAAGTTAAAGCTTGACTTTGCATGAAAGTCTACTTATTGTATGCCCTTTATGTTCAGGTTTGTGATTGAGTTGCTCCGTATTGTGAGTAGGCTGCAACAGTTACATGTGTGAGCGTGTATGCTCTTCACTGTGGCACGTAGAGTAGCGTGATGTGAACAAGATGTGTGTTAGTGAACTTGATTGCTTGGCCAAGCATTTCTGCCACATCCCTTTGCTGGCACAATCCGATATTTTTGTCTGTGATGCTTTGTGTTGTCAGTGCTAATACAAAGGAGAGGGCAGGAACATACAGAAACACTTCATCTAGCTTAGCCTTCCTTTTATAGCATGCAGAGACAAATTACTGCTTTTCTCTTGCAGGTAAGGGAAAATATTGTTAAACTTTTAATTCACAGTAATTTACCCGAGTTATATTTCCAACTGTGTAAGTGATTAAAAAAAAGAAGAGTGTTTTTTGTTTTTATGATGTGAAGGTATTAGTTAACCACAACTCGTAACAGTATATATTTATAGATCATGAAGAAGCAAAATCTCGCCAATCTCAGTCAAAACTTGCCCTAAAGAAATTGCTGAACAAGATTAGAAGCCAGAAAGAGGAGTGGACATCAAAAAGTGAGGAGATTCAAAGTGAAATTGGGACTATTGAATCAGGCACAATTGTTAGTGAAGAGAAACCATTATGTGACTTAGAACTTAACTATGAGCAGCAGAAAAATACAGTATGCGAGGCCAAAGGTACGTAATACATACTTGCATCAAAATTTGTTGAGTAGGAGGAAAAAGACTTGTAAGGGTGGACTGTAATAAAACTTCTTAATGAATTTTCAGTGTTCGTGATTGGTAATGTTGCCAGAAAGTACAATTCTCCAATCTTTGTCCATAGTGCATTGTGAATTTGTTGAAACCACAAATAGGAGAGGTTTTGCTCTTATGTCCAACTTGCCCATTAAGACTTTATGGAGAGATGTCCAAAATACCTTTGTGTTTTTTAAATCTCGCCCAAATTGGTGGTAACACTTGGTGTTGCCACGCATAGATGTTTGCCTCCAGGAGTAGAATTCCCAGTGCAAAATTGGACATTGAAGTTCTGTACCTGTTGAACTGGAAAAGCCAGATGCTTCAGAGTGTCACAGCTAGAAATGCACAAGACAAGCGTGAGCTGATGTGTCTGAAATCATGAGCATTTTTCAGAATGGTGCCTAGAAGCAGAAGAAAGCCTCTTTGTAAAGCTGGAGTTTATAGCAATTAGATGTTCCATTTTGTTTGGTAGTCAAATCATTTTGGAGTTACTTCTCAGTTCTACCCTTTGTGCTCTTGGTTATGCTGGTGCTGAAGCTGATGAACTTGTATGCTAAGTGGGATTTCTGGGATACTAAAGTGATCGAGTTGTGGCAGGGTTTGTTTGATTTGCTTTCATAGGATACTTTTTTTTTTTAAGAGATTAAGTGATTTAGTTCAATTGAGTACATGGATACAGCATCATAATGCCTGGGGTTTGGAGAGCACAGCATGGGTGAAAAAAGCCTCTGGGGAAAATGTGCTGCTATTTGAAACTGAAGCACAGGATCAAGACTTGCTTTTTGTGCAATAGCCAAATGTTAGATCATTTGCCCAGAGAGTGCCAGTTTTAGACCCTCTTTGTTCTGAGAGGTTAATATTTGGCTTTTTATTCTTCAGGATGATCTTGCTATTAGGCTGCCAAGTAATCTGGGTAGAAGCAATCTTCAGTCCTGTTAGAGCTGGGCCATTACTGTGTAGTCAAGAAAGACACATGATGAAGGGCCATTAAAGGCTTAAATAATACAGAAAACTGATTTTCCAGCCTGTGGAAACAGGCAGAATAGTGGGATGGAGATGGCAATCTTTTCAAGAGTACCTCATGTTTTGTTCAGCAAGGTTGGGAAATTGTAAAGCAAGATGTAAAGAAAATTCATGGCTCTTCCTGACTGCAATTACAGTTAAATAACGTGTATTTTAGACTCTGTGAAAATGTTGGAAAATACAGTTGCAGCTGAAAATTCAGTTCTAATCCATCCTCAGGAACAAGCAGCTAAAATTAGAATGGAAAAGGAGAGACAAAAGTGGGTAAGTGTGTGTGTACTTATTCCTCTCTCACTTATGGTGTAAAAAAAGGAGATTTACAGAACACTTCAAAATGCTTCAGGTTATGCAGCAGCTACAGACTCTTTTAACATGTGTGTAACACTTCAATAAAATTTTACCATAATATTTTCCAAACTTAGCCTGTGTGTATTAACTTTTTAAAAATTACTAAGCCCCAGCTGGAATTTAGAATAGAGTGAAAAAAACAGTTTCTTAAAACCTAGTAAGTGCTATAGGCAAGGGATGCCGGCCTATGATTAAATGAGAATCCCAAATGTAGATTAATACCTTTGCTTTAGGGAGGATGTAGTCAACAATATACAACTCTGAAAACTTTACTAACCCTGGGTAATAACGTAAGGTCTGTGGGGTTGTGTTTAGAGTGACAGAAGGAGTTTACAAACCTTGAGTGTTTTGGTTTTTGGTGGTTTGGTTTTTAAAAATTAACTAGAGCGTTAATTTAATGCAGAAAGTCTTTTGTGTCTATGGGAATGCTACATTTATTATATTTAGAAAATAATAACTTTGTGTATTATTTCATTATCTGTGTTGTGAGTATGTTTCATTATATTTTCATTTTTGATATATCCTTGGAGACCTACCAGCTATTATGTGGTGGTTTATTAATTTAACAAAAAAAAGAAGTTGAAATTCAGGTCTTAGTGCAGCCTCAAATTGTAGAGTTAAAGTTTAGAAATTCAGGAAACAAAAATTTGACAAAATAGTGTTGTTTTACTCGGGGGCGGGGGGGGAAAGCAGCAGATCCTCAGTGAAACTGTGGTCGCTTTCTTCAACATTAATTTTCTCCAGCTTTGCACCTGCCCAGGTGTATGTGTCACTAAGTCCTCACTAATTGTTCTCAGGTCTAGCTTTTTCTCAGGTTGTCCTTCCTGATGTCCCCATTCAGGCTGACTCATCAAAAGCTGTTTTCCACTTCATCTTTGGCAGTACTTAAACATTTTTCTTCACTTCCATTCTAAAAGTACATACGCTGTTGCTACGTGTAGATGTAAGTGATTTGTAGATGATGGGTAGATGGAAAGAGAATAAAAATAAACAAACCACTTCAGAGATTTATGGAGTGCTCTTACAGTGGTTATACATTAGCTATTTCAGAAGTTTGGTAAGACTTGAATTGTGGAATTGTGTAAGGCTTGAATTGTGTGGAACTCTTGATGGAAAGCTCTATAAAATGAAAAGTAGATATCTGAATTCCATTTAAGAAAACGACTGCTTCTACAGTCTCTGGAAAATGATAATGTACCCTAAATGGTTAGATTCTGATTTTATCCATTCTGCTAATTTGAGAACAGATAATAGTGCAATAGTAAATGGATTCAGGGACTATTAAAAATATCTAGCTAGTAAAACAATTATTCTTGTAAACTTTGGAACTCTTTAAAGGCCTCTTACATTTGGAAATGTCTGTCACAAGCAATAGAATTTCTGCTGTAAGTTGGAGCAAAGTTTTGTGTCTGTGGTGGTGTGTGCGAGGGGTCTTTGATTTCTTTGTTATTAGCTTTTGGAGATTCAGCTCTCATTTTTCATAACAGAATGAGCAAATAGAGAAACAGAAACAGGAACAGCTGGCCTTGCTTAAACAAATTGAAGAAGAGAGAGCACGTTTGGAGTCTGATTTTCTGAAGATCCAAATGCAAACCTGTTTGGAGGAAGCTAAGAAAAAAAAGGAGGAGGAGGATCAAAGTCAGCTGGTACAAAGCCACGGTGTTCCTTCTACAGATCAACAGAACGAAATGGAACATGAGGTGAAGAGCTGTAGAAAATTGTGTATAGATTTTAATTATCTTTACTATAAAAATCAAGAGCACCATATGCCAATTTTAAATTATATCAGTCAAGGCAATCAATCAATTTTTATTTCTTAGGCTATGAATCAGAAGTTTGTACATATAAAAGCTTCCTTTTGGCTAATGTAGAAGCCTGTATTTCATGTGATATCACTAGACTTTGAGTATTAAATTATCTTTGCATAGTCCCAGGGACAGCATGTCTGTTTAAAATACCTGTTAGTAAAATCAGATTAGAGTAATAAAATGATTATGTATGTACACATATCCTTTTTCAAGATGAAAAATAAAACCGGGGGGAAGGGGAGCAGAACAACCTACCTTTACATTTTTATTTATCTCGAACAGCTACTTAAAGGAGAGGAATTTATTGAAGATGTTGAAGGGGGGTAATCTTTTTTAAAATTCTTGAATCATTTGCATAACCTGTACTCTTCTGAGAATCTGATTGCCTTGAAAATGTAGCTCTGTTGGATCATTGCTCCCTGAGTTTGCTACTGGGTATATTTACCTCTGAGCTAAGCTGCTGCAAGCACCATTGACTTTGACGGTGTATGCTTGGCTTGCCAAGAGAGACTGTAGCTGTAGGCCATCTGTTCCAGAAACTGCTTTAGCTTCATTGCCTCAGGGTGAAATCTCACAGACTTCAAATAGAGGTACAGAGTGGCTTCTGTCAACTTAGGAGAAAGAACGTACGGCTTAACGTTGTTGCTTTAATAGTTTTCTCTGAGTTATTTGTACAAGTGCGCTTAAAAAACAATTTTATTTTGAGTAGACTGGAAATACTACTGTGTCAGAAAGCAGGAGTCCTAGAGAAGGCAGCCATTTACAGATGATTCGTAATTATCAACAACACCTTCTACAGCAAAACAGGTAAATTCCTTTATGAAATGGAAGTCTGAGTTGTCTGCTTCAAAATAATTTGAATTGCTTTGAATATTGACATTTATGTTTATCTTTGCACCACTCTGGAAAGATTCATGTTTTCATTCTGTTCAGGCTGCACAAACAAACCATTGAAGAAGCTAGAAAGCATCTACAGGAGTATCAGAATAAATTGAAGCAAAGATACTCATCTATTACTGCAACACCTCCGAGCTCTTTGGAAACAAAATCAGTTTATTTAAAGCCTGTGTCAGAACCACTTCTAAAGAGGCAAGGACTGCAGCCAGCACAGTACCAGTCATCTGAACAAGTTCATGGACAAGAGTATGCACAGTCGCTACCTGTGTGTTCAGGAACATTGCATATGTTGGAAAAAACATCTTCACAGAAACGTGAAGAGCAAATGCATAATGTTTGTCCTGGCAGACATGTGCAGTTTTTAGAATCATCAGAATTGAAGCATGGAGAGTTTCACTTGCCGTGTGGCCGTTCTTCACAGGAACAAGCTGGAATGTTGAAAGCCTCCAATAATCACGTCAGAAAACCATCTCAATTCCAGTTACCATCAGGGTTAGTCATGAATGATGTCATTGCCGTAAGAACGCAACCAGAAGCACATGTACAACACGTTAGATTTGTTTTGCCTGCAGAAGATTCCTCTGAGCCTTTAGAAACAGTGCACTTTAAAGAGTCATCTCAGAAGATGTCTAACCATCAAACAGAGAAAGAAGCTAGAGAAGAGCCTCCACTTAAGACACCCATCATGCCAGCAACAAAGGGGTCTCATATAGTTCAGGCAACCTCAGCTGGTTCTTTGGTGTCTCGGCAGGGATCTGCAGAGAGCACCATCAAAACAAGCCTTGAACAACCCCTCAATCTTTCTGAACCCATGGCTTTATCTCATGAAGAATCTAAAGCCCAGAGTGTTGAGGAATTCTTGATACCAAAAATAGGAGATGCATCTTTGTTAAATTATTCTGGTATACTGAATTTAAGGGACAGAGTATTGGCCTCCTCGGAAAGCATCCAAGCTCAGCAAAAGTATCTGAAAGAATTGCAAGAGCAGCTAGATGCACAAAGACAAGCTCTTCTTTCTAGACAGAAAATACAAGAACAACTACTTTTACAGAAGCAAGATAAATTAAAGGAACAGATGCAAAGACAGCAAGAGGCTTTGAAAGAATTTCTGAACAAGCAGGTGAGGTTTATGAATGCTTTGCATGGTGTGTCATCTAGCAGGTGATCAAACTTGAGTGAATGCTACCAATTAGCAAAGTATCCCATGGAGTGTTGGTAGCCTTAGGTGATTTACCAAAATGAGCATTGTAATTAGAACTTGTGATTTGTAATGAGTAGTTCTTTTCTGTAAGCCTGAAGAATGATGTTTTGTTTAGTATCTCTGAACAGAATGCCTACTGAAATAGTTGTGTTGTCCGAAATATCTGCAAGGATGCTTTTCTTCAGCTCTAGAAATGCAGCTGTATGTGTAAAACAGCTCTTGTATTAAAAATACTGAAGCAGTACCCCAAAGGGTATCATAAGCATTTTCAATAGATTATTTTTTAAAGTTTTACTTTTTATGCTTACCCATTAGAAAACTGCTTTGGCAGCTGCACTCTTGACTTGCAATTCTGCTTGTTTCTGGATACAGATGAAAACTCCCAAGTTTATTTTTTAGTTTCTGTAGAAGCTTTTATTTATTTTTTTCCCAAACAGAAGCCATCTTAGAAAAATAACTGTTGCTTAGATTCCCTGTCTCTTGCTTTTGCAGTATCCAAGCAGCTAAAATTGCTGAATTTAGGAGCTGAAAAAACTAAAAACAGGTGTTTCAAGAATTGTTCCTGTTAAAAATGCTGAGTATTCTGATCAAATCTAACAAAGTCCTTGAGAATGTAAATAATTGTGTTTTAGCACATTATGTTTGTAGAGCTAAATAAAATAACCTATGTGTCCAAATGTTCTTGTAAGCTGAGCAAGTCTGTCCAGTAGCTTGCATACTTGAACTACTTTCTCAGAGTGCTAGAAGTTCTGTGTGGAATCCACACACAAAAAAATTCTGGTTTGGTAAATGAATATAAATATAATTTTAAACATAATTGCTCCCTGCCTGTCCCTTCTAAGGTGAGACATATCTGCACAAATGAAGAAACGACAGAGGCACAAAAGCCTGACTGGGTTAATAGGACTGACTTTTTCCAAGTCTTAGAAAACTACCAGCAAGAGAATTGTGGAAGAAGTAAATTTCACAGAGGTGAAAAGATTTCACAGTGCATCGGTCCAGCTGAGCAAACTGGTAAGGCTGTATAGTGTCTTCCATTATTTTCCTCATTTTGCAGCTCAGATGGAGTTCTCTTCCATCTCCCCAGGTTATTTTATTTTTATTTATGTATATATTATTGCAACATGCAAAACTTTGTTTTACAGAACAGTTTGAGAAAGTTCTATGTATAGAACAGAAATGGAGATCTTCCAAGCCACCTGTGACAAAAGTAAAATTAGGGCTTAATTTGGAACAACATGAACTTAGTGTTATACCAGAGGTAGACACGCCGAAGAGTTGCAACATTTCTTTTGCAGGTAAAAATATATATATGGATATAAAATATATAATAAATGCTGCTGTTCTTGAGAAATACGGATTGGAAGAAATTGGTCTTTTTCTAAAGAGTATTTAATATGATTCATTACGAAATAATAGCACATCCTGTTGCTTTTGTTTAAGGGATAAGTCCTATACTAGCAAAGTGAGTTATAGTTGAGAAAAACTTATGCTGTCAGTGTCTGTCTAGAAAAACATAATTGAAACAAAATTTCATCAATAAAATAAAATTCACTGTAATTCCATGGTTTAAATTCCCTGTTGATTTTCCTGTTGAGCAGGGTCCGTGTTAATAGACAATTGTACAATAATTGTAAAGAGAACCATCGGAGTTGATGAACTGTGTTTAAAGGTTTAGCTTTCGAGCATACCAAGAAAGTGAGTGTGAAATCTTTTTAAATAAGGTGTCAGTATCAAGTTTCTACAGAAATTTTTAGATCATCTTTTTAGTTCTGTTTTCAATTACAAAACACTGTAAAAAATTTCGGAGGGCAACTCTACAAAGCAATTACCATTTTCTAAGTGTTTGTTACAGTCTGCATGCAATGCTTTGTAATGCTTTGTAACAAACAGTAATTAACAGGTACAACAAACTGGTGTTTTCTGAATATAAACATTTTTAAAAGTCCTCCTCATAGCTAAAATTTAATGCATATTTTACAAAAGTTTTAATATTGTTCTGGTGTTTTTAAAAGGGCTAAGCAGAACAGTCTGAGTAATTATAAGCCTATCAGGCTGGCATTCATCTTGAGCAAAATAACTAAACAGCTGATATGGGACACTTTTAAATCAATTTTAATTAAAGTAATTAATGCTAATCAGCATAAGTGTATTCAGAATAATTCTTTTTGGAACAATGTGGTATCTTGATCAGTCAAATTTTGTTGGTGAATATTTTGACTGAAGAATATATTTACAATCTCAGAAACACTTGGCTTAGTGTTACACATTTTGATTAAAAAAAACAAAAATAATTAAAAATCAAAATGTATACCAAAAATGTTTTCTGAAATATTATCCAGTGGAATTCTAGAGTATGGAATATCCATGTGTAATCTCATTATGATCCACAGGCGATTTATTCCTATATTGTCTAACCATTGGTAAGTAGTAAAAAGTTGAACTTGAGTTTGGACTGGGTGGCCAAAAAGGGCTGTTGTGTGGGGCAGGTTAGGTAAAATAGAAATCTTCAAGCCAGAGCAGAGAAGCTATTTGCCTCTGGGTTTGGAAAAATCACTGAAAGTTTTGGTGGATTTGCTATGTGGAAAAATGCATTTGAATTTTTTTGGAAGAAGTATTTTAGTTAAGTTAGGAATTATTTTTTGACAAGTCTGTGACCTGTGTAATCTTTCAACCTGTATAATCCATAGATTCTGTAATGCAAAGATTTTTACTGACCTGTTACTTTATTAAAATGGAGCAGTGTACGGATTCAGCAGGTTATTTCCATAGAATAGAATATGCATCTCAATGTTTTTCACAAAGTGTAAAACACTGCATTCCTATACCAAAACTGATTACAAATGTTTTGAATTCAGATAGAACAGATTCTGTTGGTGGAGAATCTTCTCCCATTTCATCCACTGGGGAGTTTGCATATGTGAAATGTTATGGTCATGCTCTTCACGAAGGCGGCAGGTTACCTTTGAGCATAACAAACCACGAGGAGCAAACCTCTAATGGAAGTCCAAGGCAAAGTAAACAGTCAAGTAGATTATTACAAGAGGTGCTGATGATGACTGCTGAAAACTCGTATAGTTCAGGTGAGGAAATCCTCTTTCTTTAAGTTGTTATGTGAATACCATTCAGCACTGCTAATTTTCCTGCTGTTTATTTGTAGTGTATGGCCTAACTTTTTAAAGAACATGCAATGCTATTACAATGCTGTATAAGAGTTAAAAAGGTGTTTCAGTAAGCGTGTCTCAGAATGACTGAGTTTTTATCCTTTTTTTGTGATCCATTACCGTTCTAGTAACAAAGTTCCCACTGCAGTAAGCTACATTGCTAGTCAACAGTTTCTCATCCAAGGCGTGTGCTTTATATCTGTGCCTTGTAGATTTGCCTGTAAAGAAACTTCTGTTGTATTACAGAATCCCACACATGCATAGGGAGCAAACTGAGGTGTGTCTTCTGCCCAGGCTGTGAGGTGTTCAGGTTTGCAGCTTCACCAGGGGAGAAGCACCTGGTTTGAGCATACCAGTTGTGCCTGACTCAGTACCCAGTGACCCTTTGTATTGGCACCATTAAAGCTTACAGAGAACTCTGGAGTCTTAACATTGTAATGTAGATGTCCCCTGAAAGATCAGTGTATATAAGAAATTGCTTAAAATACAGCCGAGATAAAATATATAATATAATGAATATATATGTATAATGAATATAAAATGGGTCCTAAAAACTGCTTCTGGTTAGGGAAGGATAAATCCCTGTAGTCAGTATTGAGTTGTTAGGGATGCTATACAACCTGATCAGCTGGTTGGCAGCCAGAGAGGACAGGTAACTGTTGAAGTGATGTTGCAGTAAGTGCCACCAATGAAGCTACAATTTGGATTGCTCTCTCTTACCATGCCACTGATGTATGACAAGATGAGTTAGGAAATTCGGATACTCAGCACTCAATCTTTCTTCTTCCCAATCCACCTTGATTAAAATAAGCTAATAGAATGCAAATTGTTCCTATGGAATTGAGGAGTAACCCTACAGATGAGAAAGTTTGATGGCATAAACCTCATTTCCTTAGGAAGTCAGCCTGAAAATAGGGACTAGATTTGATACATACATCTATTTCACAGTTCTCCTTCATTACATATTAACAGGCTTTTCTCTCTTTATTAATCTTCAGTGGTCTCCTTGAGCAGTGTTCCAGATGTGATAATCTTCATGTAGAGATGTTATTCCAAGCATAGTTTTATTTTTTGTGTGATCCAAACTAACCTAAGATTTCAATTTATTTTTAGTAGTCCCAAATATTTGTCCATAATTCATTATTGTGACAGATTGTCTTATCCATCACCAATTTAGACAAACTGGTGTGGAGTACTTTTTTTTTGTTAATCTACATGGTTGGATTTGGACTAAACCGTGGGTTTATATTGTCATCACTGAATGAGTTGTTGTTCAGTCTTTGTCTTTCAAATTGCACCCTAAAATAATTGCTGCTATTTTACTGCAATTTCTGTTGAGGGGAAGAAAATGCGTTCTGGATATTACAGTCTAAATACAATCTCAATTTTTAAATACAAATTCTTTCTCACAGTGTGGTGGCTATGAGGTTAAAACATGCAAGTTCCATGTCAATGTTAGGAAGCTGTGAGGAACAAGAACCTTGCACTGTTATTTTGGAAGGAACGGAGGAGAATAAAAAAACCTCTTTTGAGTCACCAAAAACAGGGGTTTTTTTAAGGATATTAATGTAATAAAGTCATAAGATATGAGCATGTTTTATTTTTAATTAATTTGGTTTATAGCATGAAATTGCTACTGTTTATCCCTTGTATTAACATCACAAGAACAATGCAGTTAATTACAGTATAGTAATGAGACATTTGTAGCACTGCTCTGCACAGAATTTATACACAAGAGTATTAATTGCTTGAATCTCAGCTCATATGTGTCCTAAATTACTATCTGTCATGCTGATATCCTTTAGAAAATCAAATCATTTCTTTAATAAAAATAGCTAATCTTGATGTAAAGGTACCAGGAAATGGAAAGTTCTTTGGCAGCTTGTTCCAGCAATTTTTATCAAATTATAAAATGAATTGTTTCCTGTTTCTGAATGTCTGACAGCCATTTCTAGCCACTGCTGCTTGTTATTACTTTCTTTGAGTTTAGAAATCCTTTGTACTGTGCATTTTTTCTCCTATGGAGATACTTCAGTACCAAGAGATGATCTGATTGCAGTCTTCATGCTGAGTCAAGGGATTTTCCTCAAGGCCTTGCTCATTTTCAGGCTCCTCTGTCTCGTGTATTTTGCTCCAAAGAAGAGCAGGCTTCTGCAGTGTATCTGGCTAGACTCAGTCATGCTACTGCCACATGCAACCAAGGAGCTTGGTGCCATCTTGTTCTATCTACTCAAACCGTAAAAGTTCTCATTCCTGAGAACCTGAAGGCCTTTGTCGCATACTTTGGTTGAGCTCATAAATACCACATCATGAGAGACTTCACTAGTGTTGCCTCTCAGAGGAAACATCTCCCCCTTTCTTGTGTAGTAGGAAAAATTAAACGACTGGACTCCACCTTCCAGAAAGAAACCGAGTTTCAGTTTATACAAGGTACAAACTGGTGTTAGGATTCACAAGATGTTACAAGACCTGCCTAAGTATAGAGCCTTTGCAAATCCCCAGCATTTCTATGTCTCTCACTAGCAGCCCTTGTAAAACTGGGAGAACATACCTACTTAACTTTTCTTGTTTAATTTCTGTTTGATATTTAGCACTTCTTTCTTGAAAGTTATTACTGGAAATAATACTCAGAGTTGTTTGTTGGCAATTAATTTACAATCTTAAAAGAATTATCCAAGTTGGAAGATGCTTGTCAGCACTGAATACAGAAATTGCATTTTTCTGATGCTGCTGTGGTACTTCTTTTGCACAGATACTGATCTTATTTTTATGTGCAAGAGCATTGTGGCAAAGGTGATTCAGTTCCGTGGTAGCAGTCATGCTGTAGTCAAATAATGTAGTGTTTCTGATTTCTCTGATCTACTTAGAATGTCTGCTTTTCTTTGTAATCATTGTAATGGTAGAGGGCAAAAGGTTCCCCCCACTGCAAGTAAATAATTACTGTATTGACACTAGCAAAGCCGTGTTTCATTCTGCAAAGCCAAAGCATGAATTTGTAGGTCTCCCTGCATGCTCTGCAGCGAGCAGTCATGCTAGTTAGAAATTTTAGGAAGGCTGCTCAAGGAGAACCACTGGTTGCCAATTACATTGGAGGTACAGTGAAGCAGAAGGTATGTTGTAGGCGAGAAGAGAGGTAAGGGTATACAAAATCAGTGCCCCAACAGTGAGGGCAGCAGCAGTAGAGTATTGCTGCCATCTGGTGTTCAAAACAAAATAATTGCTAGCTATGACCTCAAAAGTTGCTTTCTCTTCCTCACCACTTCTGTTACATTTGTGTTCAGGCCAGTCCCAGGATTCTCAGGTAGCTCAAGATTCACCAGTTCTTGCTGCTGAAGTTGGTGAGGGGGTTACAACACGTCCTGGACCATCATTCAGACTTGACAATACGGTTAGTGATTTCAGAATAACCATGGGCAGGATTGTAAAATTCCTGAGTTTTCATGTGTTGCATATGTGTCCCTCTGAGATCTACAGTTACATTGAAGTGGGTCTGTGATGAGAAATAGCCAAATCTGACCACCAGAAGATAAAATAATCTTCCAGGTGTTGTGATTTGTATATAGTTCTGAGAGGCTTTAGTGTGTGTGTGCATGAACGTGTGAGTGTGTTGAGGGGAGGGGGCTGTGGGGGAGTGATGTGTCTGGGACACGGGCTGTGAATGTTTTGTACTGAGCAATGATGAATCTGTGTGTGCCTGACACTGCAAAACGTGGAGGCTTCTACACTTGAACTGAGCTCAGAACAAGATGTGTGGTTTTAAAGCTTTAATTATGAAAATCTGAATATATGGTAATTGGTATGTTACTTCATCCTAGGAAGTACTTTCTAAAGTAGTATCCACGAACTTAGGTTCAGAGGCTTTTGTGCAAGGAATACCCTGTGACTTATCTTCAACAATTTCTACTGGAAGTTTTTTGACTAGTGAAATGTTGGATGCAAGCCCCGTTGACACTGGTAAGTGTTTGGGGTTTTTTTCTTGTAAAAGGAAAATTGTGTATTCTCTTTATTTTATAGCAGAATGGGTCTAAATCACTAGACATACGTTCTTCTGAAATAAGCTAATGGGGGACTTCAGTTAAGAATTATTAATATCTCTGACAGTGTTGAGAGCTACGACTGTTGTCTTGCTGTAAAGAGATATGTTCTAGTATCTGCTTGTCACCATAGCAGTTATTAATAAATTACTTGTGAAAATGTCATTTGAATTCC
This sequence comes from Aegotheles bennettii, assembly GCA_013398125.1. NCBI lineage: Eukaryota > Metazoa > Chordata > Aves > Caprimulgiformes > Aegothelidae > Aegotheles > Aegotheles bennettii. Next base: position 109,920 of record VZRW01013820.1, read on the forward strand.
ATATTGACTTTTTATAGTTTTCTGGGAAGTATGTGCTTGCAGTCTGCATCTTGATCTTAATCACAGAATAGATTGAGTTGGAAGGGACCTTAAAGGTCATCTAGTCCAACGCCCTGCCCTGGGAAGGGACATCCTTCCCTAGACCAGGTTGCTCAGGGCCCCATCCAACCTGGCCTTGAATGTTTCCAGGGACGGGGCATCCACCGGGCTGCTCCTCTGTATACTGACATGATCACCTGTGAACATGGGAAGTGAGTGTGAAAGTTACTAGGTAGCGACATGTGGATTTATTTACTTTAAGGCTTAATATTGTATTAATCTGACACACAACTGATCTCATGAACAACCATATATGTATATGAGTTATTCCATGTTTTAAATCAATTTTTGAAGACTAGTTTTTGAGCCACTGAAGTCTCAGGCTGTTTTAACCTTAATGTTCTAAACTGGAAAGTGTTATTCTGTGTAATAAAGTTCATAACTTGTGTGACTTTGTGTTTTATTGATGTAAGATAGCTAAAGCAAATTCTAAGATCATAGAATGGTTTGGGTTGTAAGGGACCCTAAGGATATTTTTTTGGTAGCTTTTCTATTGTTTGTTTAGTTGTGGAAAAAAAATACCAAAGGTTTTGATTACCCAGCTATACAAATAAATTTTTCAAGTCCAGTTGTGTCTTCACTCGGTGCTTAATAATTACCATTTCTGGTAGCTTTGCAATTCTTCTGTAAGCATGCAGACCAAGAGGGTTTGGTTGCTACCTAGTAACACTGTTTTGGTTTCCTTGATTCCCTCAGATTTCTTCTGTTGGTATTAGGCAATTTCTGTTTAAATGTGAATGAAACTACTGCCCAAGGTCATAAAGATATTCAAGATCACATTAAAAGATTGACAAATTTATATGCGATAGGAAGTAAAAATACATTAGCTAGCATAGAATAACAGCGTTAATTCTTTTCTGATGTTACTGTTTCAGCATTTCCTAAGTGTATGTACTCTAGAAGTGCTAAGCTGGACTGAATACTGCCTAATTAGATATTATCAACTTGGATTTGTGGAAGTGTTCAGTAAGGTTTGTGGGAGCGCTGACAGGAGACAATTAAAGAAACAAAACCTCATAGCTCTTTAGGAATGTATCAGGATATTAAGCTGGGTCTTTTCAGATGACTTAGTGAAAGTGGTTATGTGCAAAACTGAACATTCAGCTTGCAATTTCAGGATTGTCTTCTGATAGTACGGAAGATGGAAGTCGGAGAAAAACAGCAAGCTGCCCTTGGAACTCCTTGCTGCCTTTTACCTTGCAGCAGAGGCAAGAGAATTTGTCTGGAGCATCTGAAAGTCAGTTGCCTGAGGGAGAGATGTACCTTTATAAAGGAAGTCAGATAGAGCAGATCTTGGGGAAATGTACCGGAGACTTGAACCCTTCCTCTGAGGACAATACACGCTTCCAAGGTACTTGCCATTTTAAAGCATTTTTGTGCTGTGCTGTCATACAGAATGTTGAGTTTACTCAGTGTTAGTTTGTATTATTTATATTCAGCTTACCTTTTAAAGTCAGTAGGGATTCTACATGTAGGAACTGATGCTTTGATGTTCTCCATGCTCTGCGTTATGCACATGTCCACATAGTTTAGTGCAAAAAGAAAAAGAGAGTCTGATCAGGTACCTATCTGATCATAGTCTAGTTCTGTGCAGGTTCCTGCTACCGTGGCTGGGCTGTTTATTTGTGCCAATTTTATCACTTGTTTATGCACAACCTCTGCTTCAGGAAGGTAGAGGCAATAATATATAATACTTTTATTCATGTAGGGTCACATAGTTGATGAAACACTGATTAACAGACTGGGAGTTCTCTGCTCTCTAGAAAAATGTAACAATGAAATTCAACAAGGGCAAGTGTAGAGTTTTGCATCTGGGGAAGAACAACACCATGCACCAGTACAGGCTGGGGGCTGACCTGCTGGAGAGCAGTGTAGGAGAAAGGGACCTGGGAGTCCTGGTGGACAGGAGGATGACCATGAGCCAGCAATGTGCCCTTGTGGCCAAGAAGGCCAATGGCATCCTGGGGTGCATTAGAAGGGGGGTGGTTAGTAGGTCAAGAGAGGTTCTCCTCCCCCTCTATTCTGCCTTGGTGAGGCCACATCTGGAGTATTGTGTCCAGTTCTGGGCCCCACAGTTCAAGAAGGACATGGAACTGCCTGAGAGAGTCCAGCGCGGAGCCACAAAGATGATGAAGGGAGTGGAACATCTCCCTTATGAGGAAAGGCTGAGGGAGCTGGGTCTCTTTAGCTTGGAGAAGAGGAGACTGAGGGGTGACCTCATCCATGTTTACAAATATGTAAAGGGTGAGGGTCAGGACGATGGAGCAAAGCTTTTTACAGTAATGACCAATGATAGGACAAGGGGCAATGCTTGCAAACTGGAGCATAGGAGGTTCCATGTGAATATAAGGAAAAACTTTTTCACTGTGAGAGTGACAGAGCACTGGAACAGGCTGCCCAGGGAGGTTGTGGAGTCTCCTTCACTGGAGACATTCAAAACCTGCCTGGATGCGTTCCTGTGTGATGTACTCTAGGTGACCCTGCTCTGGCAGGGGGGTTGGACTAGATGATCTTTCGAGGTCCCTTCCAACCCCTAGGATTCTGTGATTCTGTAATTCATGAAAATAAGAATATCTTTATTAGCTATCATGAAGGTGACACTAGTATTTTAATTTGAACCGCACCTTCCTGGAATGTTTAAAAAACTAATTAACCTAGGCCAGGAAGTACTTCTAGTTTTGTGGTTCAGATTTTCCTTCTTGCTCACATCAGAGCCAGCTTAGACCAGGCTGCTTAAGGCCTTGTCTAGGCAAGTTCTGAATATCTGCCAGGACAGATATTTCCATACCCCCTGGACAACTTTTTAACAACTTTCTTCTTTCCCTCTCTTTGTTGATTGTTTTTTTGTGTGTTTTTGTGGGTTTTTTTTGTTTTTTTTTGTTTTTAATTGTATCCAACCAGAATTTCCTGTGTTCCATCTTGTGTCCATTATCTCTTTCACGGAGCACATTCAAGAAGACTGACCACATCTTCTCTATACAGTCTCTTAGGAGGTAGTAGAGAGCAGACATTTTTGTGAACATTCACCCATACCTCCAAACCTTTTCTTAAGATTGAACAGACTCAGTTTTTTAGCTTCTCTTTGAACATCATGTGCTTCCATCCTTCCTTTAACCATCCTTGTGGCTCTTCATTAGACTTGCTCCACTGTGTCACTGTGTGTTTTGTACTAGGAGACCCGCACTATTTCTGGTGCAGTCTCACAAGTGATGAACAGAGAGCTTATGGACTTCAGGTTATCATTTAAAAAAAATATTAAATCACTGGAGTGCTTTCTGGCTGTTTATTGTATCTGCATTGTGAACAGAGTGAAAGAATTGGATGCTGTGAACAGAGTGAAAGAATTGGATGCTGTAAAGATTTTTATATTTTTTTTTACAAGCTAGTATTTGTGTATCTGCACAATTCTATATGCTTTATTTACTGCATAGAGAAGCAACATATGATATGTCCATTGTTATTTTGAGGAGGGGTGTTCTTGTTTCTTAGTTTCTTTTTAAAATTAACCTCTTTTCTTATAGCTCTAGCAGCTGAACTAGATTTTCCTGAAATGGAGAGACCTTTTCTGAACTCCCATCAGCAGCTCTTTCATCCTTTGGAACCAAGTCTTGACTTAGATAATTCGTCATCCTGTTTTCAGTACAGAATTTCACAAGACTATAGAGAATTTAGCAAGGTACTACAGAAAAACTCTGATGGAGGAAATGCTTTGGCTTAAGATTTCTGTAAGATTTAAATGTATAATCCCTATACCGTCTTTGATTTAGAAGAAACACAACAATAATTTTTGATATATATATAGAACTGGGAAGAGTTTTTGCTGGTTGTAGCAAAAATGTGATCCAAAAATCAAATGTCTTTTAACTTTTTATGCTTCGTATTTCTGAGAAAATTAATCTTAAATCAAGATTTATTTATTTTTTGCCATTAGACTTCAACATTTTCAAGTAAAAGTCAAGACATGTCTACATTTCTAGAATTGGGAAACTCCAGTTTGAATATACAAAGAAGCAGTCTGCCTTCTAGTCTTGAAACAAATGGGCCAAACAACATTACATCAGAAGAACAGTCTGTTAACAAAAATGTTACTGCAGGTATGTGCGGTATAGTCAGAGCAGTACTTTCAAATTCAACCTAATGCCAATGTGTAAATACCAAACCCTTAAGAGGGATTCGCTGTGTTGCAACTGGGAAGGAACTTTTCACTTCTCTATCAGCCCTACTTTGAAATGCCTTAACTTTCCTGCTGCTCTCTCACACGTGGTGGTCTTCACCACCTTTAATGGACAGAACTCCTAAATTCTGTGAAGTTATTTCCTCAGCAGTTGTGACTCTATACAAGAGCAGACCTGCATATTCAAGTCACTGTAATAATGTTACTTACTACTTGTGCAGTAATTATGATGTTAGTGAAGAAATATCAAAGCTGGCTGAAACTGTCAGTTTAAGTACTTCTCCGAATATTCATGCATATCCCTCATTTTATAAGTTTGAGGAAATTAAGGAAGTTCCAAAAATTGACTTAAAATTTTTTTGGGGTACTTGTGTTAGAATCTCTGATCTTGTACATTTTTCTTTTATACATTGTGTCCTTCAAGAAACCATTGAATTTTCCTTTTCCATTGTTAAGTCACACTAGCAGTCATCTTGAGCAAGGAGGGCAAGAGACCAGCATGGCTGAGTCAGGACCTGCTGGCCAGACTAAGGGGCAAGAAAGAAATGCACAGGCAGTGGAAGCAGGGGCAGGTAACCTGGGAGGAGTACAGGGGTTCTACCTTGTTGTGTACGGATGGCATTAGGAAGGCCAAGGCATGGCTGGAGCTGGGCCTGGCAAGGGATGTAAAGAATAATAAGAAGGGCTTTTATAGATACATCAGCCAGAAAAGGAAGGTTAGGGAAAGGGCACCCCTCTGACAAACAAGGCTGGCAAAGTTGCAACCATAGACCAGGAGAAGGCTGAGGTGCTCAACAACATTTTTGTCTCAGTCTTCACTGGAAATCCTTCCTCAGGCACCTCTTGAGTGGATGGACTGCAAGACAGAAACTCGGGGGGCAAAGTCCCTCCCGCTATAGGAGAAGATCAGGCTTGGAACCATTTGAGGAACATGGACACACCTAAATCTATGGGACCTGACAAGATGCATCCCAGAATTCTGAGGAATTTGCTGATGTAGTGGCCAAGCCTCTTGCCATGATATTTGGAAAGCCATGATGGTCAGATGAGGTCCCTAGCAACTTGAAAAAGGGGAATATTGCACCCATTTTTAAACAGGGGAGAAAGGAGGACCCTGGGAACTACTGACCTGTCAGCCTCACCTCTGTGCCTGGGAAGATCATGGAACAGATCCTCCTAGAAGCTATGCTAAGGCACATGGAGGACAGGGAGGTGATTTGAGACAGTCGTCACGGATTCACCAAGGGCAAGTCCTGTCTGACCAACATAATGGCCTTCTACAATGGAGTTACTACATCCATGGGCAAAGGGACGGCTACAGATGTCATCTCTCTGGACTTCTGTAAGGCCTTTGACACAGTCCCCCGTGACATCCTTCTTTCTAAACTAGAGAGAGAAGGATTTGATGGGTGGACTGTTCAATGGGTGAGGAATTGGTTGGATGGTCACATCCAGAGAGTGGTGGTCAATGGCTCTGTGTCTCGATGGGCACCAGGGACCAGTGGTGTCCCCCAGGGCTCCGTACTGGGCTTGGTACTGTTTAAATCTCTTCATCAATGACATAGACAGTGGAGTAGAGTGCACCCTCAGCAAGTTGGCAGATGACACACCTGAAGGATGGGATGCCATCCTTTGATGGGCACCTAGGGATGGGCACCTAGACAAGCTCAAGAATTGGGCCCAGGGGAACCTTATGAGGCTCAACAAGGAGAAGTGCAAGGTCCTGCACTTAGGACAGGGCAACCCTCGGTATCAACACTGGCTGGGGGATCAAGGGATTGAAAGCAACCCTGCTGAGAAGGACTTGGGGGTACTGGTAGACAAAAGGCTGGACATGAGCCAGCAATGTGCCCTCACAGCCCAGAAGGCCAAGCCTATCCTGGGCTGCATCAAAAGAACTGTGACCAGCAGATCAAGGGAGGTGATTCTGCCCCTCTACTCTGCTCTGCTAAGACCCCTCCTGGAGTGTTGTGTCCAGCTCTGGGGCCTTCAGCACAGGAAGGACATGGATCTGATGGAATGAGTCCAGAAAAGGGCCACAAAAATGATCAGAGGCCTGGAACACCTCTCCTGTGAGGAAAGGCTGAGAGAGTTGGGGTTGTTCAGCCTGGAAAAGAGAAGGCTCTGGGGAGACCTCATTGCCGCTTTCCAGTACCTAAAGGGGGCCTGTAAGAAGGATGGGGACAGGCTTTTTAGCAGAGCCTGTTGTGATAGGACGAGGGGTGATGGTTTTAAACTGAAGGAGGGCAGATTTAGGTTAGACATAAGGAAGAAGTTTTTCACCATGAGGGTGGTGAAACACTGGAACAGGTTGCCCAGAGAGGTGGTGGATTCCCCATCCCTGGGGATGTTCAAGGCCAGGTTGGATGGGGCCCTGAGCAACCTGGTCTAGTGGGGGATGTCCCTGCCCATGGCAGGGGGTTGGACAAGATGACCTTTAGAGTCCTGTCCAACTCAAATGATTCTGTGATTCTGTATGGCACACTGTGATATTTGGTCTGATCATAGATTTGCTTTATTTACAAAATGGGGTGAAGGAAGAGAGAGGAAGGAATGAACTTTTAGATTACAATGTAGTAATTAATTGAACAGATTAAAAGTGTGTGATCCTACAGCAGCATTAACTGCAGCTCATTGCAAGAAAAGGATTTTTTGATGTTTTGCAGTTGAATTCAAATTTGCTTGATATTTATGTATTCTAAAGAAAATGACCAATCTGAAATTCCAAATGCAGCCAGAAATCTTAGTATTCCTGAGGCTTTTATTTACCAAGAATCAGGTGTTCCAGTGTTCTAAGGTGCTCCAACAGAAAGCTGAACAGTAACAAGAAACGCAGCACAGGACTTTTAAGTAATAGATGTATTTGTATTGTTCCTGGTCAGTTATCTTTGTTATTTGCACATAGATACATACAGTTTTTGGAAATAAACACTATTCATATTTAAAGCTGCAAGCAACTACTCTGTGTCTGTTATACTTCCCTTTCTCTTTAGTTGGCAGATGTTGGTACAAAAAAAGAGAAAAGGGGTAAAAACGCCACTGAGGCTTACACTTGGAGACTACTGGTGGTCACAGCAAGTAGGTTTTAGGAAACTTCCCTCTAACTTCAAAACATTCTATTTCTAAATTGTTTATAGAAACAGTCTTTGTGCTTTAAGTGTAACTGCAATATGTCCCCATCCTTAAGTGTTTGCTTTACAATCTCAAAAAATAACACAAGCAGCAGGCTAAGCAAGTAAAAACTATTTTGGGTTGTCAGTGCAAGGTAGGTTGATATGCAAGTCCATCATCTGGAGGATTTTCTGTTGATGGCTGGTGTGGCAGTGTAATTCCTCACTCCCTGTTAACAGCTGTGTATCAGGAGACAATATCCTTTACACTTGTAAAACTATGTATTTTATAGGTGTCAAAAAACACAAAAACCTCTTTAAAGGAAACAATCAAAGGTTTATTTGGTATATTCCTGTGTGTATAACAAGTCTATTGGTAGCATGATGCTGTAGTCTGTGTAACCAATTTTATCATACTTAAGTCAGAGGCATATTTAAAAAATAATTAAAAAAAAAAAAAAGAGCTTTGATGTGGTGTTTGGTATATGCTGTCCTGCTGAAACGCCTCCTCAGTAATTCAGATGTTGATCTGGGCCCGGTCTTTTTCTTTTCCCTGCATCTTCTGGAAAACAAATATTATCTTTATTTGTATGCGTATATCCTAAGGGAAAGATAATTTAGGGTGCAATATTGTAACTTGGAAGAGCAGTGATTGTTCTGATTTGTTCTGTTCTACTTTGAATAGTGTCTGCCCAAGTTATGGTGTTTTGGATCATTTTTTTACTGTTTTTTAGACTTTGTTGGAGGCCCAAAAGGAACTCAGGATCTCCATCTACAGAATATAAATTGTAAAATCCATTGACTTTCCGTGTAGCAGTGTCAGCACCATCACAAAGTCTGTCCCTAAACATATTCTAAGAAGCAACAAAGTGTTGTTTCTTGATGTTTTTATGTACAGTGAAGAAATCATTTTATGAATGTTAATGGCATTACACTTGAAGAAACTTAAGCAGACTTTTTTTTAAACAAAATGTTTCTTCCCATTTACTAGATGTCTCACTATATGTTATTGAAAAGTCTCATTATGGAGGGGCTTTTTGAAGTTGAAAATGTGTTAGCTAGAATTTTGACTGTTCATAATTTTTGAAACAGGATCTGAAGAATCTTTTCACCCACTGCAATTGGAATCTACTCTGAGTGATCACTGTCAGGATGCTGAGCAGCCAGTGGACCTTAACGCTATGTTACGGAGATCTTTTGAACAGACCCCCAAAATTAAAAAGTGGGACAATGAGAACTGTATTTCGTCTGCCAGAGAATATGAAGAACTGGCAAGGAATATGGAATGTGTGAATCTCCAGTGTGTGAAGGAAGGTCTGCGAAGTGAAAGTCTGAATCCACTGGAAGAGCAAAAATCTTTTTATCAGCTAAATACCACACCAGTTACAGCAGCTGAAACTTTCCCTCAACACTTAATAAAAGAGACTGTCTCTTCTGAAGAATCATCTGTGGATGCATTTGGTAAGAAGTATGTGCAGCTCCCTGAAAAATCAGCTTGTGTACATGAAGCAAATAAAGCTGTGGAAATGGATTCTCAGTGCAGTACTAATACAAATATTAAGAAGCCAGATCAAGGCTTTCCAGAAGTAAAAAAATCTTCAAGGGTTCCCAGAGAAACCAACTTGGAAGACTCGGACATCCATTTACAAGCTGTCGTACAACAGCATGGTTCTTTCCTGGAAAGACATGAGAAACATTCTAATTCTGTGCCCAGAAGCTCATGTCATATTCCAGTCTGGGTGAGTAGAACTGACTCCCAAAAGCAGCAATTTCTGCAGGCTTTTTTGTTGGTTATTTTTTGTTGTTGCACCTTGTTGTTTTAAACATTTAATATCTGAAAGCTTAGCAAATGTTGATTTTACAAATCTAGTCTGAGGTTTGCATATTTCCGGGCCTTCTGCCCTCCTACTTCTTTCAGATCAAAGCACTGAAGTAATTAGCAGTAGCTACAATGAGCTGGAGTTCCCATGGTTGTTGGAGGAGCTGTAGCATACCTGTTGCAGCTCCCTACTCTTAGCATCAATTGGTGTAGCATATGCATCTGTGTTGCATGCACAGTTAACTGAGCAGCCCATATCCCCATTAGGAAGCCTGAAGGAGGTAAATAATTTAACCAAAGCACAGTAAACCTAAGGAAAGAGCTTTGATGTAGCTTGTAAAAAAAAAAGTTTGCCCTAGAACTAAATAATTTAAACTTGAGGTGAGTGGAGGAAAGATGGAGTTTGTGTTGTTTGGTCGCCTTGAGTTGTTTGCTTGGGGTTTTTAACACTGTATAAAATACTTTGCATAGAGTTAGGTTCCAGGGTTTGCATACATCAAACCCTCATGCAGAGCACCCTGTGATTCTTCTATTGCTTGGGGGCAGATTTTCTTTCTTGTGCATGTTGAATGAGCCTCCTCTTTCTGTCAAGATCACAGCTGTTGGTGTTGCTGGAAAATAGTGATATTTTTATTTTTTACACTGATGTCTTGTATAAATTATTTTCTAGGAGACCGAGTCAGGGCATGGTATTATGGAAGAGCCTGAACTCACTCTGATAAGCTCGAATGACATTAGTATTGCGGAATCAGATATTGAACATACCAACCAAGAGAAAATTAAGGAGGATAAAATCAGTAACGCAGCATGTGTGGATCAGTCTGAATTTACTGTTTTTGCTGAGGTAAGTCTTTATTGTCTAATGTAATTCTGATTTTAATTTAGCCTTGATCATAATAAGGAGAGGCCCCACTGTAGCAGTTAATCCACTGCTGCAAAGCGAGAGAATGTTGGGGTTATCCAAGCTCAGTAATTGCTTGGATCATCTTGGTTTGATGTTATGTTTTCCAGACAGATCTAACAGATCTTAAGTTTGGGCTGTTCCTTAAAATCACTGCCTTGTCATCCCAGTGTAGAGTTTGGGAAGGCTTGCTGAGGAACAGAACCATCTTGCTGGTGTTTGCAAGACTAAACTATATCCTGTTAGTCGGAGGCTTGAACAAGAGGGGGGGGGGGGGGGTGACAAAGCAAAAGCTACAAAATAAACAGGACCAAAGGGGAAAATGCCCTTTACAGTGGATGGAGCTGCCCCAGGCTCACACAGCACGTTGAGGTTTATGGAGAAGATACGGTCAGCTCGTCATGCTGCACTGCTTTATTTGCCTGTGGTGTGCTCCTCACTGTTCACGTCTATAAAGCAAAGGCCTTGAATTGTAGCAGGACAGGTTTGTAATGAGAGAATAGTTTGGGTGCTGAAGCAATAACACAGAACCAAGTAATGTGTGTCTGTTAGGTGAGTGGATTAGATGAAATCATGTTTCAATTGCAGGAGGCATCTAAATAAGATCCTAGAAGTGTCCAAGGATGAGTATAGACAAGTGGGTAAGGTGGAGGTTGGCAGCTGGAGGCTTTGCTTCTGTAGTGGGTGTTGCCTTCCAGCTGAGAATGGGGGAAGGGGGCAGAGCAGCAAGATTGTGATGGGGAAGAACTAGAGAGAGCAGGAGGAAAGAAAAGCACATCAGTTCAGATGAAATGATGCAGCCCTGTATTAAGAACAATCGAAATGTGGTGGGCAAAGGGTCTTAAATGAATTTTTATTTAAAGTTTTTAAATTATTTTAGAAAGTAGCTTTTAAATACTATCAAGATCCATTTCTGATGTTTATCTTGCATCTGCTATAAAGGCAAAAGAGTATGTCTTGTATTTGCATTGAGTCTGTGCAGTGGTACAGTACTGCCATGTCACTCAGAGTTGTGGTGTATTTTAAGCATTTCCAATCCCTGATTTCTTTTGAAACAGAAGACAGAATTTTTACCACTAACTCCAGATGCAGATGATTCGATGTTCGTAAGGCCTGATGGTTCCTCCAAAGCCCAGAGTCCCAGTGACAGTCACTTTCCATCACCGCAGACTGCAGGTAATTATGTGTTGAGACAGAGCAGCTCTTTATTTTATTAATGACTTTAATACTATGAACACACCTCTCCTTTGGAGAACACAGAGCTGCTTTTAGGCAAGTGTGTCTTGCTGTGCAGGCTTGGTCTGTAGTACATTTGACCCAGGTTTAGGATGTGTCTTACTGAGGAAGTATTGTCTTGTCTCTTCCTACGCCAGGCTGTATTTCATGAAAGTTCGTAATACCTCTAATACACTGGCGTTTTTGTTGTAACTACTTAATTTTGAAAAAGTCTGTGGTGTTTGTTGTCATATATTTTATGCACCTTTTACTTGTTTTTCATTTCCTGTTACTCCCCAAGCTCTGTAGCCAAAGAACATCGTCTTTTTCTATTCTGATGTGGAACATAGTAAAATATTGAAGCAGTTTTTTGTCCAAGATGAGCAGCAGTAACCTGAAGACAGGAACTGACAGAATATAACTGTGTTAGGGACTTCTCAGGTCTTTGATATGTTCTGAGGCATCAAGATGCTTTCAGTGCAGTATTTATCAGTGTTTGTTGCGGCAGATCTTAGAGTTATTGCATTCCATAGGTCTGAATTGCTGCTTGTTTTGTCAGATTACTCATCATTCACACTGTCATTCTTCTAGTGTGACTTGCAAAAGTAGTCAAGCTCAGCACTTTAGGAGAAATATATTGAATTGCATGGCTTACTAGAGGTCGTATTACTCATTGCTGAAAGTGGGAATGTTCGGACTTTTCATTTTCTTTCACAGTGATGCAGCTGGAGTTTGCAGCTGTACCAGGAAGTTTGCAAGAATCTTTTTTAAAAAGGAAGAAGAACTTCATCCAGAATTCTGTGAGAAGAGTAGAAGAAATAAAAAACAGAGAGAGAGAAAATGAAAAGCCAGAAGGCAGACAGTTTCAAAGGGGAAAGTCTGGGAAGTTAAGCAGGCAAAAGGAGTCTTCTGTTATCTCTGGTAAGTTTATCTGGGGACAAGACATAGCATTAGGGATCCTTTTAGTTGCTGTTTTTTATCAAAGAATAGATTTCAAATTTGTTACATCTTTGCTATTGCAGACAGGAATATTCTTTAATTTTTCTCAGGGATGTGGGGAGCTTTCCCCCCCCACTGTCTGGCCATCTCCTCAGTGTTTTAAAAGCCCTTAGGGGTCATCTTTGTATTTTCACACTCTGCCCGTCTGTAGTCACAAGATGTCTCTGCAAATAATAGTTTATTAAAGAACAACTATATTAAGCAACCTGATGCATCTCTAATGTCTGTTAATGGGGAGCTGGAAGTTGGCTGGTTTAAAGTACAGGCGGCAGCCTAGAGAGTGAGACTGAAGCTTTATTTTTAACACAAGACGTCGATCTCTGTTGTGTCCATCCTGCTAGCTTATTTCTTTGTAATGTCATTTAAAAACCTTTGAGAATCTCTGATGCTTTTGAGTTAGCTGGACTAAAGATTAAAATTTAAATAATTTGTTTTCGGTTTTGGTTTGTTTTGGGTTTTTTTTAGGAAAAAAGGGTGCAGTTGCCCATCAGTTGAAGAAAGTAGGAGAAGTGAAAGTGTCTTCTCCAGAGGACAGGAAGTCTGCAGAAACTGAAATGCACCAGCGTACTTCAAGGTACTGCATGAACACAAGTGGAAGTTTGGATTAAAAACCAGAAGTAGTTGATCTGTGTCTGGTGAAAGCTACTGCTCAGTCAGAGCAGTTTGTGATGGCCCAGTTGGACCCTGTGCTGCTCAACACCAAACCGCTGGGAGAGTGAAGCTGAGTGTTTGATACGGGTAGGGGCTGGGAAATTGCTGTGCACAGCTGGCAGTGAGATGTGACTGGCAGCCTGCTGGCTTCGTGCTGAGGCAGCTGGGCCAGCTCATGCATGGACCTGTCATATTTGAAGAAAAGTGCACAGTTGCACTTGGGTGGTTATTAACGGTAACATGCAGTGAGTACACAACTCCTGACCAGGGCCTTGGTTAGATGCAGCTGAAGAGGAATTTGAAGGGATTCTAGATTACAAGAGCTGAGTCAGAATTTCCTTTAATTTCTGGGAATTGAGACAGTGTAACCCCGTAAGCTTGTTAATTTATTGCAGCTTTGCCACTTTCTTCCTGACAAGACACATTTTTTTCCCCTGCTGTTTTGACAGACTTTATAATCAACTTGCAGAAGTAAAATTCAGAAAGGAAGAGAAAACAAGGCAAGAAACTTATGCTAAAAACAGAGAAAAGGCTAAGGAGTTTCAGAAGGTAATAAATAGTCTGCTATGCTGCCATCCTACCTGGTTAGTTCTCATTTCACTGACATTCTGATCAGACTAATAGTTCTGCGGTGTGAGTGCAACTGAAACATGGACCGTCAGGCCAGTCTGGATTGTAAGTGATGCTATTGGTATATCCCAATCAGGAATTCCCCTTGTTAACACTATGACTGAGCTGAAACGTTCTCTAAAAAGCAAGTCTGCCTTCAGGCTGAGTTTTTCTGGTGATGAGGTTGAGCAGTAAGGTCGTTAGGGTCTCCAGCTACTAGAAACTACTCAGCAGAATAATGGCAGGGGTTTTTTATTAGTCTGAACATGACTCAATTTCTGTTATAAGGCAATTCGGGGGGGGGGTGGTGGGGTGGGGTTGGCTTTGGCTTTGCTAGCTATTCCAGGTAGCTTAAGATTCTGCCTCGCTGAGCATACCTGAAGTTGAGGTTGTTAGAATCCCGTCTGGTTTGCCTACCGTTGCCTGCTGTTGTTTGTCTAGAACAGGGGGTTGAACAAGAGAACTGGAGTTGTGAATTCTCCCTCTCACTTTGCTGGGCCTCGATAATCCTGACAGGCTGAGACTGTGGTGGGGGCTGCAGGCCCAGATCCTGCCCTTTAGTACTGACCACCTCAACCTTTCCGTGGCAGAATAAATTGCTGCTCTTTTTATACTGTTTTACAGATTCCATAATTAACAGAAAATAAGAAAAATGAGCACAGCTTCCCTGAAATCTGAGCTTTTTTGAGCAGACCCATTGCCCACTTGCACTGTCTGTAGCTGATGCTCAGGTTATCTGAGCAGCACCTTAGCTGTGCCCACTGAACTGTGCTGGTTTTAGTGTAGTCACTTCAGCTGCACTGTTCTAGTCTCATGGTTTGTTTTCCTTGCAGAAAATGATGGAAAAACTACGAGCCAAGAAGACTTGGAAAGCACCGTGACCAGCAGCAGAAGACTTTAAGCAACCAGGACCACTACTGTAGCGGTACAATCCAAGAGCCTGCTGACTCACTCATGCAGGCTTCATTAGGTTACTGGTAGAGACATTAGGAATACTCATGGCTCGAGGTTGTAGGAGAACTCTTAAGTAAACAGTCTGTGTCATAAACTCAGCTTAACTACTGGTTTAAGTGTGGTGTCTCAGATGAACAGGCTGACATTACAAAGTCTTTACTGGTATGCATTAGTGTTTTAAAGGGAGATTGTAACTCTTGTAATATACTTGTACAAAACTTTTTCAAATAAATTTTTTTAAAGACAACTTCAATCATGGTGTAAGACATTAATTTCTTCTGTAAAACAGTAATTTTTCTGTTTCATGTGATTTGAGATTAGAAGTGTGAGTTCCTGTACAGCCTGAAACACCTGAAGGTAGAAGGGAATAAAAACCTTACACTGCTACTTCCACCCAGATTTCCTGAGCTAAGTAACTACAGCATCAGGACAGAACAAGTTCATTAAATCTGGTCCCCTTCTTCAGTCCATGGTGCAGGTGCAAGCACTGCATTAGCTAAAGCAGTTTGTTACCCCCCCCACCCCCCACCCCAAGGAAAGAGCAGAAGCAAAGCCCAGCTTGGCCTTGTAGAGTGCAGTAGCTGGGGAGGGAGGCTTTTCACACTGCAGAGATCAGAGACAGCCTCACCTCCACCAGGCCCTTATCTGTGAATGTTCTTATGATCCAAAGGGAGGAGATCAAGCTCCCGCTGCTACCACCAAGCCACAGGTGCTCCTCAGCTGTGATTCACCCCTCTTCGTTTGCCTGCAGTGTAGCAACAGGAAATAATCCCAGGCTGCAGCTTTCAGCCATCTGTTTTATTTAAATGCTGTGACACTCTAGACAGGATAAATAGCAGACAGTACAGGGAAGACAGCTGATGGACTGACTGACACCTTTAATTCTAAACTACTGCAGTAAGCACTCCAGGTAAGGTTCCTTCTGTATGGGAAAGAGCAGTGCCTGCCTTCCTTGCAGCACTCACAGGAGCAGCACCAGGACCTGAGACAGGAAAAGCACCCATCAGCATTTCTACTAAAGAGAAAAGCCATTTGAATTGCTGTTTTTCCCACACTGAAGTCATCACATGTGGCAGGCATGGCTTCCTCTCCTTCCACCCTTTTTCACCCCAAGAGGCCTCCCTCCATAAGGTGTATCTCCTCATAAATAGACCATAGCACACACCACGTGTCCACGGCATCCTGCAGAGGATGTCAATGTGCGGTCACCGCGTTAAGAGCTGCTGGTTTTCCAGCCATGCAAGCCCTCTTTGAAGTGACCTTCAATTTTGTATTTTAGTACCAGCAAGTTTGCTAAGCTCTTACCTTCACACTCACTTTGGTGGCACACAGGTGGTGGTCCTCACCCCTCTGACATTCAGTGACTTGGTAGCAGACACTACAGGTTTAACATTTTGTTAGTGTCAGTAGAGTTACAACAAACTGAAGCTGGATGTAGCCTTTTGCCTCTTCCCTTTTTGCTTCTGTGTTCGGCACAACCATCCTCTCAACAGCAGCTTCTGATTAGAACTTTTGTTCCTCTGTAGCTTAAGCACTGGAGGTGCCCAAGGATGCAGGCACATGCCTACATCTTAGCAGCAGAAGGGAGCACTGTGCCTCTGACCTGCACCGAAGCTTTATTCCCAGCAGACTTGGTGCCACACCATGCAGCAATTCAAGAGTCTGATGGACTTGCTTTATGGTCATGTCCACAGCTCACAAGGAACAGCAACTTCCCAGCAGCCTTGGTAATGACCAGATACTCTCCTCTCACTGCTGTTACCACCAACTTAAATCTGGAATTGAATCAATACTCAAGCTTCTCATCCTTTCTTGTTAAGGACCAACCAACCATGCCAGTATGCAGAATGCACTGTGTACACCAAGAAGCCTAAATCTCTGTTAAAAGCTCCAAGTACAGAACAATTCCTCACAACCAATAGCAGTCTGACTCAGAAACTAGCACTGCAAGCTGCTGCACAGCTGTGACATCCATTAAAGTACATATACACACAGAAGAATGACTCGGATAAGCAACCCACTCACACTGCCCAGACCCAGGGGGATCTCTGCCCAGCAGCCTCAACAGCCCTTTCTACACTCTTGTAAAACAGTTCCCCGAGGTGTCATGTTCTAGAGTCACACCATGTTAACTCACAAACTTCCTTCAAGTTGCATGAAACCTTCTGAACTGATGAGTAACTCCATGCTTACCTGTGAAACTGGTTATCTTCCACAGCCAATCCCTGTAACAGCAAAATTCACACTGATCTGTATCCTAAAGCACCTCCACAAAAAAAAACAAAACAAAGAAAAATCTTAATGCAACTTGCCAAGTTCCAGAGGCCAATGTCCAGTACCCACACTGGGACATGGAAGCAGGAAGCAAGTACAGTCAAACCCCTGAAGAGGACAAAGACTGTATCAGCAGAAATACCAGGTTTCACAGACACGGCAGAATGAAAACCAACGATGCCAAATGCTGAACTCCTGTAGCACTGCTTTTTGAACACCCACCAGGAGAGTGCTGCTGGGTGCAGATACCATACAGTGCAACAGCTGCAACAGTTCCTCACCCACAGCTGCTCATTTTAACATTCAAGCCTTTGGTGTGCAGCAGTCAGTGTCCAGCAATAAGCTACACTGATGTTCATGCTGTTCCTTTCATAAAAGCTGCCATGCAACTAAGAGACTCCATGAATTCCACCCAACAGGAACAGCAGCATCAGAATTATTGTTAGCTTTTATATATTCCCACCATGAAGGATTTACACATCTTCCAGAGTACTTCGCTTGTTTTACTTTAAACCCTGCATTCCATAGAACAGAAGCCAGGAATTTTAATTGTAGAATCGAAAACTGGCTGAGCTGCTCAGATATTAACTCTTTAAAACTCAAAGATAAAACCCCAATATTGCTGCTCAGTATGAAACTGTCAAGAATCTGCTTGACACAGAACAGAAATGCAGCATGTTTATGAAGTGACTTCGAGCTCAGGCAGGCACCATAGTGCTGTCTCTTACCTATAGCCACCAAAACAATAATGAAGCATTCCTTTGTGATCACAGGGGGAATAGACTTTCAAGCCACCCAGAAAACTCAAACCACAAGAAACAGTGTTAGAAATCAGGTATCTATGCAAAAACCTGGCTGAGGAGTAACTTCAGCCCATGCAATTCAACATCTTGGTTACATTTCAAGTCCCAGAACACACCATCTTTTGACTCTTACCAAGCTTGCCTACTTGAACCACGTTTTCATTTGTATCAGAAGCGTAAGTCAGTACCTAAGGCAGAACACAACATGTTATTTCAGTTCTTAAGATGAAATAAATTATAAAAGATGCTACATCTGAAGAGGTTTGTCTTGCAGTTTTATCCCACAGAGCTAACAGGTAGTTCAATGGGTAAAGCGAAACCACAAGTTTATTCTGTGAGGCGTTTCCAACGACACGAACCTACAGAGGAGATCCTATCGGGATAGACCTCAACATTGCTGGTACTAGAAATTCACACAACAGATAAAAACCAAGCAGACTGGCACGTTATCTCATATTGGTCCTACACTGAGTGCCTTTTTAACTTGAAACAAGACATTTTGGGGAAGGAAGAAGGTACGTGATTCATAACACTTGGGGAAGGTTAGGTAACCTCTTCATATCAGCAGCAGTTTTACTGATAGAAGTTCATGTTACCCAAAAAGCAAACAACAGAGGGGATTAGCTACAAAACTGCACTAAACAGAATCCTCTCTATAGCTTTCTTGCTAAGTGGTAACTTACTTGTAAAACTATCAGTTTAAGCAGTTAAGCTGATCTCCTTTTTGACTGAGAAATTTGTGTGTTCTTTGGACAAGTCCAAGTTAAAATAAATTCTTTGCTTAACAGACAGTGAATACTACATTAAGATGTAGTAACATAGTGTTGAGAAGTCCCTGAAACACGTCAAAAGTCAGTAAGCTGGTTCTGATATGGGCTTCCAGCCACTGAAAACCAGAGCCCCCTGACCATTAAGGAATATGCAGAACCTCGGATGTTGTACTGACCTGGAAGGGGCTTCAGATTACTGTGAAATGGCACCCTGCATTTCTCCTCTCGTTTTCTCTGTATCACCTGAAAAAGCAAAATCATTGTAAGTTACAAATTTAGGTGTACGTGCATACAATCCATCAGAAGCTAGAGCAGTACTTGGTACTTATTTCTAACCACCACAGGCATTTCCAATAGCCTCTCTCCCTGGAATCACACTTAAAGCTACTATAATCTCTGAATATTATCCTATTTAACAGCTCTTCTTAATTCCCCATTTTTGGAAGTCACAGTTATGCTCTTTGCTGACACAAAACACTGCATGTTAAACACTCAGAATGGATGCCCAAAGTGACAGGTTTGTTCAGAAAGGCTGTTCTCACTCACTCTCTTCAGAGCAGTTGAACATTTTGCCAATCATCACAACAATTTTCTCACAGCATTTTCAAGTTCAGGGTAAGATAAGCTCTTAGGTTCTCTAAAGCAACTCTGCCTCTGCTCCGTAAGAACAGCAACATAAGCAGATCCCCAAGTTAAATCGACAGCTGACCTCCAGCAGGCAAGGGTTACACAGTCTGTCACACTGACTTACCGGGATGCGGGGTTCAGGCTGGGCCATCACATGGACTTCCTAAAAAGAAGTAAATTGTTGCATCTGAGTAACGTTCCAAGCTTCTTCACTATTTAGTAATCTATGAGGGGGACTCAATAACTGTAGTCCAGTTACACTGTCTGAATCCTAATGCCACAACAAAGTGTTTACTTTGAAATCAGAGCTGTGGCCCCGTCTATCAGCAACTACCAACAAAATCTATCTGCAGTTTAGGGAACGGGAGGACTCTGGCACAGAAGGTACAACTGAGGGGGTTACCAAACAGCAGCTGGTACTGCAGTGTGAAGACAACACGGGTGAGATGACACTTTAAAGACAGCTTATGAACACGCTCTAACAAACCATCAACAAGCATGCAGCACGGCACGTGTCTTCCTCTACCCGCTAACTCTGCTCCCTTTAGTAGGCAGGATGCAGAATCCAAACCCATCAAAACAAGCTAATCCTTGGGATTTTACAGCAGCTGCATTTGGAACTATGTTTGTACAAGTGTCCCGCTAAGTAAACCTGTTACAGGCCTCATTGTCACCACTGCAACTAAGCCTGCAGTGAGGAAAGCACAGCCTGTTATCTTCTAGCCACGTTTTTCAATTCAGACACACAGTGAGTTGTGTCTATCTGCTGAATAACGAGGCATAACAATTAACTCTTCACAATGTCTGCAAAACAGCTTCTAGTTTGGAAGCCCAGCCAGTTAACCTTAAATGAAACACATCACTAGCTGCAGTCTGGTACCTGGATTTGTGTTTCAAAATGGTATTGCTTCATTGTAAAAAGGCAACCAAAAAGCTGAGACTTATGCTTCTGTATCCTCATCCAAATACCTCAGCCTAGGAAAAAACAACTGTTTCCTCAATACTTACCCTCAAGTAGAGGCGGCTTTCCACTGTGTTCCAGACATCCCAGGAACATCCCTTTAAAGAGAAATATTTTGGAATGAAGTCACTGATTTAACTGTACTTTTATCCCGTAACAGTTCAACAGTTTTCAATGTTAAGCTTTCCAGCTTTTGATATACTTGTTTCAACAGAAATACCAAGTTTAACCAGCACATCTGCATGAAAACCAACGATGCCAGCTGTTGAAATACTGTAGCACTGCTTTTTGAACACCATGGCAGGATGACACTGCCAGGTGCAGATACCATACAGTGCACAACCTAGCCCGATTACTTGCTGTGGAAATAGTACTTCTTTAATGCAGCACTCACCTCCTTCACTAGTGTGTTGCACAGGAAGGCCACCCAAGAAAGAGCTGTCCATCCCAGCAAGCAGCTGTAACAACTAAAGCAGTCCAAGAGAGTTACTCACTGCTGCAGAGCTGGTGTGGTCAGACGCAGCCTGGAAAGAAATCAGTATAACTGAAATATACTTCTGCAAGTCTGGAACATGAAACACATGCCTTAGATTCTTCAGTATTTGAATGAACTGTTGTTTGCATACATGCAAATATTGTCCCTTCATATAAGTAACACAACTAATATGTTCATCAGCTGTGGGTTGCAAAAGAAGGGTTTTTTCTAAGCACTAGGTTCCAGGTTTTTGTCTACAGCAACAGACAAAAACTGAACACGTGCTGGAACAGACCGAATGCATCAGATTTCATTTTCCCAGTATTTCAAGCTGAGCATTTGAAGCTGTTTCTCAGTTTACCATGTACTTATCATTAATAACTGCCACCTTCCACTACTGTGTTTCCTATTTTGAGACAGGTATAGTTTGGACTAAGGAAATTGTAGCAAGGAGTTCAGTATCAGCTATGCTGCCATAAGAACAATTCAAGCCGTGTGGAACTGCTGAGTTACCTAGCCCAGTACCCTTACCACAGCGATGGACAAGTAAGATACCCTGTTCCTACCCTCCGATGTTCTGGTAAGGTTTCGTTACTTGCTCTGCTTTAACTCAGGGTTTCCCACGTTCAAGTCATTTTCCTGTCCAGCAATCTCCCATGGCATTCTCTTCCATACCATTTCCTGGGCTCTCCTGAAGCTGCGCGAACTTGGTAACATCCCACAGTAGGAAGTTTCACAGCCTCAGCAGTACATACGTGCAAGATACCAGCTTCTTTCTGCTCTCCCTCCTGTCCTTGCATGGGATATGCACCAAGATGAAATTTTACCAGAGGGAAGTGATTGGAAGCTGCAGCCGTAGGATACACCCTGGTACAGAAAGTGTGGGTGGGGCACCATCAGGAGACTGAGTACAGTAGTTCAACATCTTCAGATCTCAGATAGGGTCCAAACCAAATCAGATTAAGCTGCCCTGCAGCATTCAACATCAGGTAAAAAGAAAGTATTTCTATACATAACTTTAACAAAACCTGCATTTAACACAGGTATTCCAAGAACGTGAAATTTCTAGTTTTAATTCAAACAGAGGCTACAGGCTCTAATCTAGGCCAGACTGATAGAAGATGTTTCACTGAACTCAGTACTTTGGAAGCTCCACAGCTGTGAAACACTGTAATGTATTTACTTGAACTGTGGAATACTTCTTTTTCCAAAACATTTTGTGAAGTAAAGCGAAAAAGCTACCTGAAGAAAACATAACTGAAAACCAAGTAAGAGCTCACCTTGCACGTCAAGGAAGCTGAGAGGTATTTAATCTTCCAAAAGCAACATAAACTGAAAGAAAAAAGCAAAGGAGTAAGAATTATCAGATACAGTCAAAAAAATGAAGATTCCTAAAGCCAAAAGCTAGGTTTCAGCGATCAATTTAACATTTGTAATAAGCTTGATTTTCGTGTGTATTTATCCAGTTCTAATCAGAATTGAAATTTAGTTCATTTCTGAGTCACTCAGCAGTTGAACAGAAAAATTCATCACACGAACTGCAGAATGAGCAGGACTCTACATACGATCTTGCTATGCCCTACCAAGAACCCCACTCCCAGATCCAGGATGAGTCTTTCAAGCCATACAGAGTAAGTCACAGGTAGATGCCTAAAGAAGTTATGTTTAGCCATTAATTCTGGACCAATACTAAATGTGATCTTCAACTACTGAGGAGTCCTTTTTGCAGCCTTACTTCTCAGAGCCATGAAGCTGCAATTGGGAAAACCCAAACTTCCTTTACAGAGATCTGGAACCTTGATTCAAACATATAAGGAATGCAACTTGACCTGCTCTCATGGTACCGAGCACCTACTGTAAATCTCACCAATTCTGAAGGAAATTAAACCAGTAGATATCAAGTCTTTTTTTTGACAGCAACCCTGTTCAGCACAGACTACTTTTACCTGCTGAACAGCTGTTAGCTCATTGCTGACAGAGATTTGGCTATTGGAGTACTTCAGTGAGCCAGATCACCCTTTGGTTATTTACATCTTGGTGAGTCACAGGTAAAGTTTTCAAACAATTTTTTATTTCTACTGCTGACAGCCAGCCCTGTCATCCAGAGCTAGCTGTATTCATGACCATTTCTAAACAATCCCTAGTCGTGTTTCCAACTGTCTAAAACATGTCTGAGAAAGGGATTTTCAATTGGGACAGTTAAATATTGTCATTAAAGAGCTTTCATCTTTTACTCGGTCACATTCACATCAGACTCCATTCTGGACAGAGGAGGGCAAGAGGGGAAAAAGAATCTTTTAATCTAAGATTTACTGTGATGCTACAGTTATTTTGAAGATAACTTAAACTTTGGATCATTGTATTAGGTTCAGGAGCAGCGAATTAGTTTTCTGGAAAGTTACTCTGCATGTAATAGACAACATCATACAAACTGATTTTATCATTCAAATGCATTAACCGTATTTAGCATCAGACTTTTGTCTAAGTTGACCCAACCACTTCTGCATTTTTACCGCTGGCACAAAGATTTGCATTAAACTTCAATTCTATCTCCAACCCTTACTCAGCTCTTGAAGTATTTGAAAGCATAACTTACATTTCCTTAAGATACAGAGAAATAATCCTTCAAGTACCACTCACAAAAGAGCCAGCTATGAAAGAGAAAGGCATCCACATTGCCCTCTGTGACGTGAGCATATATATCTATGAATGCAAATGCATACACTTTTCTATACTGTGCTTCTTCTGGGTTACAATATTTGGAACTTGTTTTCCTATTTTTAATTACATAAATTCCGTGATCCATTGGTTAACAGAAATCAAGCTGCAGGAGCCAGCATTTCAGCCAGATTATCAGTCACTGAATCAAGGGTACAGGACAGCAGGGAGAACACTTAAAAGCATAGCAAGAGACAGATTATGCTTGTTTGTAATTGCTTCAGACACAAGCCAAATGTACTAACCGTAAGCCAACCCTGACCAGGTTGGTTGGTCGATAGCTCAACACTGATTTCAGACCTGTGCTTTAAACCAAGTAGACCATAAAAAAGGCATCTCAGGAGTGACCACTGCCACCTCATTTGTTAGTTTGTTGTTCACTGAGGTGAACCCTGCAGAAGCCCAGAGTTCTCAGCAGCATCCTCTTCTTCCTCCTCTACTTCGATCACTTCAGTTGATTTTGCACATTTTGTTGCTGGCTTTGATTTTTTCTTACTGGGAATTTTGCTGCTTATAATGAAAGAGCTGTTCTCCTACAAAAATGGAAGACAGAAGTATTCACAATTCTAGTTCTGAGATACTTAAAAGGTAAGATTTTGATAGTAACTTTGCAAACTTCAAGAACTCTTCAGAGAACTCCAGAATTCCTATACATTCCAGCATTAGTTCAGAGAGGAGATTGTGGACTCTCAGAACAACTACTTCTGCATTACAGATCAGGAGTCTCTACTAACTCTTTCACTTCAAGAGAAAGGAGGTTAGAGTTTCTGAAGACAAGGATTATTTACTCACCACTACTCTGGCATCAAGGTCTTCTTGATTATCAGAATTCAAGCTGTCATTATCACTGAAATGTAAAAATTCAAGTCAGACTCTGTACTTTTATAGTAGCCAAAAACGTGTAAACTATTTTCTTGTTACAACCCCTGGTTTCTCTTTACATGGCAGAAGTGCTACAGCTTGTAGGCCTAAGAAAATACTGCTTCTGCACAAGGTTGTTCTTTAGTTTCTGACAGCAGAATTACACTCTAGCTAGCAATACTGGCAGCATGGAAGCAGTGCTTAGCAGCAGAACAAAGATTTAGTAACAGACATCAATAGTAGTACTGAGATATTTAGGATTACACTGGCAAACAGGCTAGAAAGCCAGCAAATTTGAAAACAAGCAGAATACACTCAAGGAAGTAAGAGGATAGAGAACTCCCCAGAAAGAGGTGAAGCCATTTTAGTGCTATGGCTTCAAC
This sequence comes from Aegotheles bennettii, assembly GCA_013398125.1. Taxonomy (NCBI): domain Eukaryota; kingdom Metazoa; phylum Chordata; class Aves; order Caprimulgiformes; family Aegothelidae; genus Aegotheles; species Aegotheles bennettii. The sequence continues at coordinate 134,323 of VZRW01013820.1, forward strand.
AATTGGCACCAGGGTTCCAAAACCCAGAAAGTCCTCTAGTACTCATTTCATATCAAGAGCTGAGTGTCTGGATGAGGTGGCCTGCATTTATTCTACAGAACTTTGTTTCTTCTGCTTTTTTTTGTAAGAGAGCAAACTAATTATTATTACTCATTTTACAGGCTCACTCCAATACTTCAACTCACATTAATCAGCAGAGGAAGAGATTACTGAAGTGAACAGGAGGTGTCTTTTAGGCTTTCTAGTTTTAACATGCTGAGTGTATTTACAGCATTAAGTTTTCATGCTGATTTACTGATCCCTTTAATGAGACAATACAAATCACCACCTGAAACAGTGATCAGTCTTTGTGTTAAAAGTATCCCATTCTATGAGTAGTTCCAAGTCACATTTACAAGCACAGAATGCCAAGTGGACAAGTGTTTTGTTCCCAAAATAAACAATGCTTTCATAATCAGACATTGACATTTAGACTACACAATGGTGATACAGGCTAAAAGGACAGTGGAGGAGCTGAACAGGATATACCTACAACTCTGTCACAAAATTCATGCTACTACAAGCGACTGTACTACCTCCTGAATCCCTCAACTCTTAGGAGTAGCAGAAGGTACTGGTCTGGCTAGGATGGAGTTAGCTTTCTTCATAGCAGTCTGTATGGTGCTGTGTTTTGGATTTAGGACCAGGGCTAGTGTTAATGCACCCCCTGTGCCAGCAAGCGGGCTGAGGGTGACCAACAGCTGGGGGTGTGGGGTGGGGTGTCATGCACCTACCTGCAAACACACAAACAGACTTTATTTAACAAAAAGCAAGTTTTATACCACCTGAAAATATAAAGATGAACTTGAACTTACTTTGTCTCCTGGATAGGAGAAATGGGGCCTTCATCATCTAAGTATTTGTGTTTCCGTACGACCAGACATTCTCTTTCCAAGTCTTCACTAGCCTGAAGGGCTTTCAAAGCTTTTTTAAGATGTTCTTCATATTTAAGCACTTCAATGTACTGGAAATACCCTTTGGCAGCTGCTTGCTAAAGAAAAATGCATTAAGTGAGATCTTAAAAATACCACTAGAAAGCATTTATATTATGAACTGAATTTTTTGACATATATTGACACGCATATTTCAGCTGTGTCTGTCTTAAAGGTATTAAACAGACAACATCAAGTGTCCCGTTTAACAGAAGAACTGTTTCATTGTTTTATTGTAGCACATGGAGTAGAAGCACAACACAGACAACTTGAATTCACTATTTTTAAACTAAAAAAAAAACAAAAACAAAAAAAACCCAAACCATTTATCCCATGAAACAAAGGACTCACCTCATATCCGAGAACCATCTTTAAGGGAATATGTTTCTTCCCATAATGTTTTTCAACAAAAGGGAATTGAAAACCTCTGTGCTGAAGCCTTCTCTTTTGCTCTTGAGGAGAGGCTGTCAGCGGCGGCCTCCCCGTAGGCCTCCCTGTGCTCTCATACTTCTTCTTCCACTTGCCTGAGCCACGCTGGTATTTTCGGTGTGCAGCAGCCTTAAACTTCTTTCCCCTGAAGTGATAGGCAAAGATAGCTTTCAAATTGAATTTTGACTTCTGCTTCTTGGAAGTTTCAGATGATTTCACTGGACTTGGAGGGGACAGAGAAGAATCTGAAGAGCTTTCATTGTCAGGCACTCCTGCAACAGATTCAGCTTGTTGACTTGAAGATTGCCACCTTGCTTTTTGCTTCGAAGGCGCACCGGAGCACTCGGGATGGTATTCACTGCCACTAGCAGCAGGGAGATCACTGAAGAAGAACAAAATATTTACTTTCAAAAGAATGTATACTTTTGTGATACATGACACGGGTTCTTCACATGAAAAATTCTAACTAGACATAAAAACTCACATTTCTGAATCACTGGTGTCCAGTACAACCTCAGATGAAGCAGCTGATGATTTGCTTATACTGTTAAGCTCATCTGAAGACTCCTCAGGAGCAGCATTCTTCTGCCTTGAACATGAACTCTCCATTGGTGTATTTGTTTCACATGCAAGTACCTTACATGGTTCTTGCTGCCAGCTGCATATCAGCTCTTGGGCCTCAGCGTCAGAAGCTTGGGATTCCTCTGTATCAGTCATGTTTCAGCTTGCTCTAAGAATCAATGAAAATAAGAAATTAAAGAAAGATTTATGTTAATCAGGTAACAAGCCTTCCAACCACTCCACCTAACAGGGTAAACTTATAAGAACAATCTGTGAGCTAACTTCAATGTAGATTTTTGTATGAACCACAAGCAAATGTGTTAACCTTCAGACTAACAGTTAAGTTGCAGCCATTTATCTCAAGATAGCATCACTTAGGTCAGAAGGGATTTTTACAGCTCTTTTGTTCCAACTCTTGCTCAAAGCAAGGCTAACTTCAGAGTTGCATCAGACCATTCAGAAGCTTGTAGAGGTGAGTTCTGAATGTTTAAATCCTCTCCCTACGTTTTCCCTTAAATGAGTACACATACAAGTAACCAGAAGCTTCTTATAGTTGTACTGATACTGCAGTTTGAAGCCATACACATATACTCACTTCACTGAGGTTTACAGCCTTTTTAAACTAATGTAAGACAGTGTCACCATCAGAAGGAATGCCATCTTCCCTCTGTTCTTTTGCTAGCTACATAATACCTAAAGCCTCCTGCTCTAACAATCTATCAACCACTTATCCACTAGTTACCAATCCACATGGGAGACCAGCTGCACAAACAGAATGTTAATTTTCAGCTGAATCTGCAGGACAACCCAATCCATACCTTCAGCTGCCCGAATCTATATAAAAGGGACTGAAACACACAGCAGAGGAACCTGCCCTTCCTATGTAATGGCCTCGAGACTACCTGCTTGTTAGTCATTCACTAGCCCTGTAGATCCGTATCTTTGTAATTTTACTGTGCTTTTTAGTTCCACACTATCAATTACATATCCGTTAGTATTTCAAACATAATTACACACAATTTTGCATCAGAAGACACTATAGCAGAGCTCACTTAATGTCCTCAGATAGCCTGCTATTGTCTGGATAACAACTTCACATTCCAGAGTACAAGTTACTGCACAGATTCAGGGAGAAGGCTTTCCAAAACGCACAGGAAGACAAAGCAAAGATATAAACCAGGAAATTGAGAAGTCTGAAAATACAATAGATGTACACAAACTAGCAGTAAAGACTAAGAACAGCAGGCCAGAACATGAACGGCCATGATTGTTCATGGTATTTCCATCTCCTCCCTAACCCATACAACTACAGTGACGGATTTGAATAAAGCGAGACTTTCCAAACACCCTTGCTTTCTAGCACCTCTCGCCAAGTGGAGGGCTAGGTGTGGCTGGGTAAGGAGTCCGAACCATACACTCAATAACAACAGAGTGTTATTAAGCAGGCATCTTTATTGCAGCGTTGGATGCATGGGGCATCACTCCACCAAACACACAGGCCCAGCGCTTTCAGCATTTGGGCTATATATGCCTTAAACACACACATTCATTACATTTCCTCCAACCACTAGCACAGACAGCAGGAGCTCACTACAACACCATGCTTAGCTGGCTGATTCCTATGGAGCAGGTGGTCTTTTGAGGGTCTCTAGTGGTTGCTGATGGTCCTTTCAGGCTGTGCTTTTCATGACTCCGTATGGTTGCACATGTGAAATGATCTTGTCGGGTTTTCAGACCACAGGACTGCTATGACCCAGCTCAGGATCTTCTCTGAACATGTTCCTTAAGACAAGGTTGAATTCCTCTAACCTTACTGATTACAAGTTGTTGGTCACTTGAGCTTAGTTGTAGTCAAACAAACTGACAATGTTATGCCAGCAGACAATATTGTGTAGGTACAAGTGATGGTGATTAACGACTTATTTCATTTCTTCCCTTTTCCTGACCACTGGTAGTTTCTTCCGCCACCTTTAAGAACCTTTACATGCATGATCCCACTAACTTTATTCCCAGAGGGCAGGGGTACAGCTGCTAACTGCATGCTTGTAACCATGTGCACAATTAGTTGAATTAATCAGGGTATGAGGCAGGGGAGAAATATCATTCCAATGATAGCACAAAGGGCAAAAAACAATACCCTTTTCAACCAGGGTGCTCCTGGTAACCAGGAGGAGAAATCTATGTTCTGGTCTTTCCATGTTTGGACAGGAACATGGGCTATATTTCTTATATTTTTTACAATTTCTTGTACTGCCTTCCCCTCATCATCAATTTGAAGACAACAGCTGGAGTCATCGAATTTTCCACAAACTCCTCCTTCTTCTGCTGAAAGGTAATCCAGCACAGCACGATGTTGATAGATACCACTGCGCATCTGGGCCATCTGGGTGGCTGTTAGGTCTAAGGCTTCAGCTGTTTGGTTAATAATATCTTCCAACACTGCTTGTAAACGGATAATACTGTTTAGATTATGAATGGGTTCTCTCACCCCTTCCACTAGCTCGGATGGATCCCAGGTGGCTGGGCCATAATGCTTAATGATTTGCTGGGGTGTCCATTCATCTTTTCCCCAAGTCTGTGTGCTGCCTCCTGCTATGGACACGTCTACCGACCTTTTCTTTCGGACGCTTTGTAAATCATATATTGGCACTCCTAGGAAGTCTCCCTCGTTGAGAGGCAGTAAGAAGAACAACGGTCGAATAGCACCAATGTAACATGTGCCAGACCAGTTCGCAGGCAATTTATGGTATGCATTTTGACCACATATCCAATAGTGACCTTCCAGTGCAGCTGTTCCATTGGGGAATAAACCCTCAGGGGTCCAAGGGATTTGGAAATAAGTATGGTTACCATGCCCCAGGGGATGGTAGGGCTCCCAAAGAATTTGTGTACTGCTATTGGTGATGTAGTCAGTTTTGCAATACCAAGCACCAGAATCGTTTCGGTATTGGCATTTAACTGAGGTATTGAAACTGTTATTTCCTTGGGTGGTTTTTGCAGCTGATCCCAAGTCTCTCACTCCCCAACAAATAGGCAGTCCATCCAGCCCTGTTGAGCGTGACATGCCCAGAGGACAAGACTGTCCTGTCAATGAGCTGCCCCAAGTTATTACAGTGTTTGCATATGGTGCCATAGAGTTTTGGAGCAGGATTCTGGTTTGGTTATTAGCTGACCAAAATCCCCTGAACACTTTTGGGCTTCCAGTCTCATCCACCCAAGCCCACCTTACACTGCGAGGCACGTACCTCAGGTCAGTCTGATTTCTACACCAGGTTGAGTTTGGAAGTTTTAAGCAGCTGCAGCCTGGTATAAGGCAATGGTTGCCATAGGTGTATGTCCAGTTACACTGACTGTGACCAACCTGAACACCATCCGACTGATTTCGGTGAAGACAGTAACCCCCTTTGGATGGATATTGTATATGCCATGCTGAATCTGACCCTTGCCACGAGGTATTGCTGTAAGTACTAAAGTTACTGACTAGAGCTTTAGGGGGAATGGGAACTGAGGTCCAGGGCCAGCTTTGGAGTCCATGCGGACCACCACACACCCAACACTGAGTTACATTAAATGCATTTGCAATTTGCTCAGCCAGTGACAGAAAACTGTTACCTTCCCATGGGGTGAGTACAGGGGCAGCTCTTGGAATAACAAATGCTGAGCCTCCTGAGATAAGGGTTAGCAATGTCACCACGACAATCGCAATTTGGTGGGTCCGATTGTGGAGGAAGTCCATAGGTTTTGTGGAGAGGACTTGACTCTGAAATGATGTATCCATGCTGGGTGCTCAATTTTGATAGCAGTGAAGGTAGTCAGTAGGACTTGGAATAGTCCTTCCCATTAATCTTGCAGCAGTTCTCCTGAAAAAGACTTGATATATACCCAGTCTCCCAGGTTAAAAGGATGAATAGGTTGATCAAGGCCTCAGGCCCTGATCCCCAGAAGAAATTTACTGATGCTATTTAACTGTTTACCTAATTCAGAGACATCATTCCAAAGGTTATTTTCTCCAATTTGACCAAGATACTTCCCCACATACTGGGGTATGGTTGGTATGCTCAACCAGACAGTATTTCAAAAGGACTACTATCAATTAGAACCTTTTGTCTACTCCTGCCAGGTCCTCTCTGTACCCTTTCACCACATCTCTCCACATATCAAGGTCACTCATTGTGAGAGGCACTTTATACGTGTTGGTCCATCAGAACCCATAGCCTGTCTGCCATTTGGAGTGATTCTGCATGGTGAAAAACCTATCTGCATGTACGACCTCATCCCACTTTTCCTTCCTTTGTAAAAATAACATTAGTTGTAGCAAAGTGTTAAGAGTTCAAAGACCCATTTACAGGCCATTTTTCTCCATCCTCTAGCTTGTATAATAGCCACCACTGATCACAGTATTTAATCAGTTTTCTTGTCCACTGATCCTCCTGGTGGACTTCCAATCTCTCTAGTGAACCAGAATACACCCCAGGGGACTCTTCAAAGTGATTTCTTTGCTTGGCTGAGTTCCCGTTTCAGCAGTTTCTAAATTTTGTGAGCTCTCCACAAGTAACCTGGGGTGTTGATGTACCACTTGTCTTTAGAGATACTCCCACAGTTAATACAAACTGCACATTCGAGACTGAGAATATCTTAGGCATTAATTCTAGGACACTTCATGCATTGAAATTTCAAAATTGGATCACAACCCCAACCAGGGCCATGGGACACCAGGGAAGAATGAGACCCACATCCATTTATCAGCTTACAGACAGATGGGGAGGTATTTACACTTTGCACAACATACAGCAACAATGAAGATCGCTGTAGTAAGTCCAATGACCAACTTATCATAACCAAAGTCACCAAATTTTACTCATCGTCATCCCAGACCCGGATCATTAACCAGATAATCCAATTATACCCAACAGAAATTAAAATACAGAACACAGACTACAGACCTGATTGTACACTGAAACAATCAGAAGTTTACCAAATTTTCTCAGACCATATACACTTAAGATCTAAGGTACGTGCTTACCAGTTACCCTGTATGCCTTTGAGGTGCTAGAAGCTCAGCATACACTGTCCTGTGTAAATCAGCTTTACCTCTCACGGAGAGCTTCCCAGAACCAGACTGGCCAGACAGAGGTAGTCCCTTAAGATCCCTAAAGATGCCTTCTTACCAGCGGTCCTTGTCTGTCCCTGCAGTGATACAACTGAGGCAAGGACTCCCCAGACACACCCAAGAGAGTCCCCGACTCAACAGGTCCTGCAGCCGGGCAGAGAGGGTCCCATCTGGGGCGCCAAATGATTTGAAGAAAGCCAGATCTTCCAAACCCCCTTGTTTTCTAGCACCTCTCACCAAGTGGAGGGCAAGGTGTGGCTGGGTAAGGAGTCCAAACCATGCACTCAAGAACAGCAGTGTTATTAAGCAGGCATCTTTACCGCAGCGCTGGACGCACGGGGGATTGCTCCACCAAACACACAGGCCCAGAGCTTTCAGCATTTGGGTGTAGAAGAAAGTAAGCCTGTGAGAGACTGAGAACTAGGCCTGTGAGAGTTCCAATTGTGTTTAGAAATGTGATTAGTGAAATAGTAATTGTTTAGAAGGATAATAGGATGCAGGTGAGTTTAGAAGAACACTGATAAATCATTTTATTGTCCTCTGCAAAGCTCCTGCCATGGCTGGCCTAAACCCCAGTCAAGTGAACCAGCAAAAGACTAATCATGCATCTTAGGTTTGACACTAAAAAATGGACTACAAGCAAGTGATTAAACGAGATAGATAGAAGAAAGTTAGACAGAGTAAGCATATGTTGAATGGAATAATGTGAGATATGTCTCAGAAGTTAAAGGGTGATCTTCAATGAAGGTTGTTCATGAAGAGACTGTGCCAACTGGGGGCTGCACCAATGAACAGAAACTTCTAAAGAATAGAAGCAAGGGAACAAGGATCAGCTGGATACATGGAAGAACACCAAGAACTTTTTTCCTTCACTAAATCATAGTTGCATGATGTTATGTAATATATATGGAAGGTGTAATGAAGTTAATCTTTGCCATTCACTGAGGTTGTGGCCCAACGCTGAGTTACTAATAAGGGCAAACCTAGAGATATCCAAAGTCTGGACAAATCCTTTAACAATTTGGGCTATATATGCCTTAAACACACACATTCATTACATTTCCTCCAACCACTAGCACAGACAGCAGGAGCTCACTACAGTATTACAACACCATGCTTAGCTGGCTGATTCCTATGGAGCAGGTGGTCTTTTGAGGGTCTCTAGTGGTTGCTGATGGTCCTTTCAGGCTGTGCTTTTCATGACTCCGTATGGTTGCACATGTGAAATGATCTTGTCGGGTTTTCAGACCGCAGGACTGCTATGACCCAGCTCAGGATCTTCTCTCAACATGTTCCTTAAGACAAGGTTGAATTCCTCTAACCAGTGTAAAGTATTTTGCTGATTATGGACTGTTTTTTGGTCCTTGCTGATTACAAGTTGTTGGTCACTTGAGCTTAGTTATAGTCAAACTGACAATGTTATGCCAGCAGATAATGTTGTGTAGGTACAAGTGATGGTGATTAACGACTTATTTCATTTCATTACCTCAAAGCTATTCTCAGAACAGAAAAAGTATCACAAATTTGCTGCAGCCATGCTTCACTGAATTTTAAGCAGTATACACTTAAATTACTTTTTGCATCATCTAGCTGTTCAAGGCAGAGCCTATGAGAATATGTCATTCCAAAACTTCATTAGGAAAAGGCTTAGAAGCACGCAAGAGCTTAAACTGCTCCTAATGCACCTAAAACGGCAGCACTGGGGCCCTTTGCTGTGAGGGAAGGTGACATCTGAAAGCAGCCCACACCTCCGCCCTGGATGAACCGCGGGCACATGGCTTCCCCCAGCCCTGACCAACCCCACACGGGCACATCCCAACCCCCCCGGGGAACCGCGGCCCCCCCGGTACTCACAGCCAGCGCTCGCCACCGGGCACCGCCGCTCCCGCGCTCTGCTCGCACCGCCGGGACAGGCCGCTTCGGGGAGAACAAACACCGTCCTGTAACGGGCCGGGTACCGCACAGAGTCCCCTTCCCTCAGGAGCCATCGATCACCGCCCAGAGATCACCTCAGGGCTCAGCGCTCCACCCCCGCCCCGGCTGCACCACCGCAGTCCCTTTGTACCGCGCTCACACAGCCCGGGGAACTCCCCGGCGCCCCCCCCC
>VZRW01013820.1:144023-155374 GCA_013398125.1 Aegotheles bennettii
GGCAGCGCTCCTGCAGGCACGGGCAGCGGGGGACCCCCCGGGCTGTCTCCCCGTTCAGCCGCTCCTCGCCTGGCCCCGAGGGTCCGGGCTCCGCTCGGGGCGCGGTTCCGGTGCGTCCCGCTCGGTGCGGGGATTGTCGGAGCGCTCGGCCTCTCGCTGCTGCCGCCCTGCCCCTGCTCCCCTCTGCTCCCCTCTGCCGCCGGCTCCTGCCCGAGCAGACCCCTCCTGCCGCCGCAGGGTGCCCGGTGTCAGCGTTACCGTTTCCGTGCCGCCTCCGGCTGCCGGGATCCTCTGCTCGAACCCCAGCCCGGCCTGGCCCGCCTGTTCTCGCCCTGGTGATCACCCCCTCCCCAGATCCCCGCCTCTGCCGTCCCGCAGCCTCCCTCTGCCACGGCATCTCCGTACTCCAGCTGAGGAACACAACCTCTACGAACGCATCTGGAGCTGCTTTGCTCTTCTTGGTGTCATCCTGGTGTCATTTCTTTATCTCACTAACTGCCATCTTCAAATTTTCCCCGATATTTCTCCCCCTCCCCCCTCAGCTCATGCCTAGCCCACCTATAACCTCTTCTTTCTGGCTTCTACCCTCCAGCCTAGTTTGATTTCAGGTTTTTAAGTTAGTCAGCTTCCCCCATCTCATTAATAGGGTTCCCATTGCATCTGCATTCTCTTGGCCCTCTTCCTGCTTCAAAAAGATGGACTTATAAAGTCTTTTTTGATGCTTGTTCTTGTTGCACCATCCCAGATCAAATAATCTTATTGTCCTTCTAGCATTTGTGTTCTTTCTTTGAAAGCCTTCTGTAGTAACTCGATGTCACTCCATCCCTCCACGATGGATCTTAATTTTCTGTTGTCTCTTTTCAGGTTCTCCCTCTCCCACACAAACTTCCCTGTGAATCCTCTCCTTTCGGTGGTGACTCAGGGATCTGCTGCTCTTCTGTGTCCTTCCCGGTAAGGACTACTGTCTAGCAATCAGATTGATTTATTATGGTACATGGAACTTCCCCCAGAGTCTTTCCCTCCTTTCTTGATTGTGGGGTGCTGACTACCATCTCTTAAACACGAGGTGGTAGCCTAGGTGTTATATCTGAGCCTACTTGTACTGCTGTGTCCAAATCTTGCCTCTGCCTTTTGCACAACACTAGTTCCAGCTTGTCTTCTCAGTGTTTTTGGGACTTCAGCTTGTGCCCTGAGTGCTGGCAGAGCCTCTTTCCAGATGTGGCAAAAGGTTCTTGAGGGGATGAAGATGATTTAAAACAATTCTGCCAAAGCCATCTGCTCACTTTGTCCTCTGCCTGAATTACTCCCTTTTTGTCTGGTGCACACTTACAGTCTCTGGGTCTGATTCACTCCATCTGACAGCAGGCTTCTGCTAGAGGCACCAAATCCAGCCTGGTACTTTCTCCTCCACAGCCAGAGGAGGGAGGGAGCCACCTGTGGAGATGGATAAGACCAACTGAGATGAAAATTACTATACATTACTATTTCTCCCTTTCTCTACTGCTTGCTACAGCAGTAATTTGGAGTGGCTGAACTTTGAGATCAAAAACCTCAGTTAGGTGACTGCTATCATCTTCCAACTCTCTATTTCTTTTTTCTGCTGGGTGTTTTTCCTTCATGCAGACTCAAGAGGCCCATGGTATAAGGGTAATTATGATTTTCAAGGATATTTTTGAAGGATATTTTTAAAATAGAAGCTAAAAGTATACAGAAACAGCCAGCTCATATCATAGTATTTCCTAACAAAAGCTCTGTCAGGTCTGGGAAGGTAATTAGATTTTTAGCTTTTTCCTCCAAGATCTGGGTAAGTGAGACCCATTTTCTTTCCCTGCTGCATGCAGCAGTTAATGATTTCTGTGGCTGATTTAGAGGTAGTGTATAATCAGCAGTTTCTGCCCTGAGCTAGTGGTTTGCCCTAGTAGCTGGCTTTGTTGTTGCAAGGCTCACTGAAATATAGTTCATTTGTAAAGAGGTTCTTAAAATTATGTTAAAACAAAACTTTCTGTTACTGGCTTTGTACCCATACAGAGCCTGATACTGCAGAACTCAGTGCTGTTGTTTTCTATTTAGCTGCTAAACTCTTCACCTCCGGAAGGTGCCCAGAATCAATTTGAGACCATGTCACAGCTGAGGTTGAAAGTCCACTGTAGCCCATGCTGGAAAGTAAATATTAAGGTAGGGAAGACCTGAGGAGGCAGCTAATATGCTCAGAAAAGCCCAGTTTTCTTTCAAAAACAAATTATGACTCCAGGCTTACAAAGGACAGATAAATCTCCTGACCTGTCTCTTGAACTGGATTCGGCATGGAGTGTGTTTTGTGTACACCCAGTTGTAAGCTTGCAGGCTTGCATATGTAATGCTCTGAGCCAGCTCTAGGTCTGACAGACACCTTTTCTTCCAAAGCACATAAGAAAATAACAGCCTTGAAGCTGTTGGTCCTTCCTTTGGTGGCAGAACTACAATTCTACTGTTGTCTACGTATTCCTGAGTGGAATTGCAAAATAAGTAACATATTGAAAACAGCCTGTTCTAATTGTTAAACTATTACCCTTGTTGACAGATCAGTTGCTCCTACAGCACAGTATATTGTGATTTCTTACCTGAAGAAATCAGCACCGATTAGGAAATGGCCAAAGTCGAAAGGTTTGCTTTCCACGTTCCAAGTCTGGAGGAGCTTGCTGGGGGTAAGTCATGCAACGTGTGATTTTTTTACAAACTTACAATGTACTCTTCAAACTTATCTTGAAGCTTTTATCAAAAACTTTCTAAAGCTGGTACGTGCAGGATGTTCCTGCTCTGAGCACGCTGAGGTGCAAAGAACAACACTGTTTTTCTATATGCTGTTATTTCTTTAAAGCAAACTATGACTCTTCATCCAAACCCCAGTGGCATTTAGGCACACTAACCGGTCTTCAGACCCTTTAAAACTGTCTGCTGCCTTTGCAGATTTGTGCAGGGATTGTGAAAGTTTGACAATTACAGACCGAGCTTATTTACATACGGGATTATCTGTCCTCCTCTACCCTCCAGTATTTCTTTTCCAGGACTACTCAAAACACAGCTGACAAGATGCCGTATAGCATGGCAGGTCCTCTTGCTGGAACCAGGCTGCAGGAAACACTTGATTTAGTTTCTTGCCAAAGCCTTCACAAAATGAGCTCAGAATAAAAGAGTGATTGAGGTTGGGAGGGACCTCTGGAATTGATTTGGTCCAACTCACCTGCTCGTGAGGTTCTTTCCTTTCCCTAGTAGAAAGGCATTATTCCCTCTGTCTGTCTCCTGCAGCAGATGTACTGAGGTTTATTTGTTTCAGAGAGGTCCTCAAGTTCAGTTTGCCACTCTCCTAAATCTGTGTCAGGTTGACATTTCCATGCTTTGAGAAGTGTGGTCCCAGCAGCACCCCCAGGTGGTTCTCAGTCCTTTTCTCACCCTGTAGCTGTCAGGCTTGGGCAATAGGCCAGGGCTGCTATAGACCTGTGGGCTCTGCAGAGAACAGTGTGTGCTTGCAGTAGAACAGCTTAAAACAGTAGTAGAAAAAATGAGTCATGAAGCAGAATTTTCCTTTTTTCCCCCCCTGTCTGCCCTGAGGACCCCCAATAAGCTGTGAAATCTGTTGCTGTTCAGCTCTTGAGTATAATTTGAGTAGTGCCCATTTACTGTCCTTTTCCACTTAGCAGAAGGTAGTGAGATGTATTTAGAAACCTGCCAAGTACCTTCTACTGAGCCTTTTGGTCAACAGCTTGGTAAATTTGGTCCCGAGAAGTAAGGCATGGCTGAAATCCTGACTGGAGGATACCAAGGCACAGGAAACTCTTCTGAGTAAATAAGGAACTGCCTATTTGAGATCACAGACTGGATTTTCTGTTCTTTAGTTTGAGACAAAGTAGACCCCCAGACATGAAAGAACTTGAACCTTTTAACACAGTATTTGAAGCAATGTATGTGAAGGCAATCCCACATTCAATTTGGTTTGGAAGTTATTTTCCAAACAGTGCACTTGTCTAAGTCAGAATCCTCCCTGTTGTTTGAGTGACTTTGCAGGTTCTGAGCCTAAAAGCGTGGATATGAAGCAAAACCAGAAGTTTAGATTTGGGGATGTTCGTTAGCAGCAGCACCTTCGTTATCCTTCTTGTACTGACAGTGGCACTTCCCAGAAAATCTCCACATGAACATAAACGTGACAGGTGATATCTGTGACAGCAGAAGTTTCCAGACAGCAGAGACAGTTTGAGATTGTGATCAAGCTATTGCAAACAGTCTAGCTAATATATTTAAAGAACTGATTGCCACTTCAGCTAAAACTTACTTCCTCCTTTGCTATCACATGATATTTGACCGTAATCGTAATTGTTTCCTCTCATAAAGAAAAAAACCTGCTGAACGTGGTTTGAGCTTACCCATGTTACTTTACATTGTGCTACTTCTAATGCTACTAGGAGCGGTCAGTTACTGTATTTCAATTAAAAGGTTTTTAAAATTCTTAATTAACGTGGTAGCTAACAATTATCTGAACAAGCTTTTGCTCTTCTCTGAAGCTCTGACTCAGGAAACAAGTGCCTACAGACAGTAATATTCAAGTCAATGGAGTTACTTAGGGCAAGAATAAGTCCTTTAATGTATCTTGCTGAAATAAAGCCTAAACGGATATATTTATTGTTTTTAGTAACTTGTCAAGGTAATTTTTCATTGTCAATAACTTTGTCGTTATTTTTTAATATAGTTTTGCAGAAAGGACTTAAAGAAAACTTTGCTGATGCTCAAGTCTCTGTTGTAGACTGTCCTGATCTGACTCAAGAGCCCTTCAACTTTCCTGCTAAAGGTAACATAGCATTGCTGCTGCTGCTTAGTGTTTCACTAACACTTCTCTGGTTCTTTCTGCTTGATCCTGCTTGGTTTTGATCTTCTAAAGATATTGGGAGAGCTTAAATTGTTTTTCAGGTACAGAATATGCATGAGAGGAGAGCTACATTTTATTCCTGGATTGGCTGCCTAGTTCATGTATGAACAAGGACAAATTACCAAGTACTTGTCCCAATATCTGATCTTAACCTGTGATCGCAATACTCACTTATTTCATAAGTGTTATTTAGTGTACTGAAAAGGTTTTGAAATTAAGTCGTTAGCTTCCAGATGGAGAAATTTTTTAGATCCATGCCAATCACTATCTGAACCTACAGAGTTGCGCTTCCATTCATTTTTAAATTCCTGTCATTCATGGATGTTGGAGAAGTGAAACTGTCTTGTTCTGAGTGGGATACATCTTCTTTGACATTAGCTGTCTAGAAGACAGACGTGTCATCTGTGCTACTCATCTGAGTTCCCTCTGTCATCAATGTAGTGAAAGAAACACCCCCAGAAGGTGATTCATCCCTTCTTAAAATACATGTCCAGATAAGTGGGATGAAATCTTCTGAAGCTTGGGCACAAAGCTGTTTGATGAAATTTTACAAGTGGAGTCCCAGGGCAGGTATCCACTGTGCAGTGAGGGCATCTTACTGGAGATGTGCTTAGAGAATGTTAATTTTACAACAGGCTACCTAGCATTAAATCCTACCGTGAATCATTTTAGAGGTTACTGTCCTTGAACTTTGTAATAGTGCAACAATTATCTAAGCGTGCTAGGCAGTGTTCTCAAAGGTTTTTGGAAGTTTGAGGAACAGTTCTTTGGTGGTTTAGACTGCATGCTCATTTAAGATTATTAGGAAGAAATATTTTACCAAGCTAACTGGCTGTATTCTTCCAGGAATCTGCGGAAAGCCTAGAATAGCAGATGTGGGAGGTGTTCCTTACCTCATACCTGTTGTACAGAAAGAAAAAGTGAGTTTTTCCTGTGGCTGTGGGGTTTAATAGATTTGTCAAAGATAAGCAGTATCTTGTTGAAATACAAAGAAAACTAAGGACTAAGAGATACCATAATATTCCACTTGTTAAAGAGACTCTTTTCAGTGTTTTATGAGATTGATTCTAATGTGTGCTAAACACAGGCTATGTCAAGAAAGCTTACACATCATAGCAAAAATAACGTATCATGGTTGATGGTTCATCTTCTCCTGCCCTCAAACAAAAGATAGTTTTGGATAGTTTGGAAACATACTATCTGTAATGGGAGCAATGGAAGAAACTACTGAACAAGGGTCTTGTCTGCATGTTTATATGTGGCTTGCTGCATTCCTGTGATTTTAAGTCACAGCCACGCTTCTTTTTAAAAACTGGATATACTTGCACTTTCAGGCCACCGCTGGATTCACATTACTGTCCTTTTCCAAGAATATGATGTCTCATTTCTGACACCTCACTCCATCTGTCTCTCTATGATATTTCCTTCCTTTTTTTATTTTACACAAATATGATTTTCAGTAAGAACAGTAATTCAGTTTTTGGGTAAAATGGCAGGACAACATACAGGCAGACTCTACTTTTCAGAAAACAAATGAACATCTACTCAATTTCTTACTGCCAAATGTTGTGTTGTTCAGAAACTGTGTTCAACCTAATTATCCAAAGTACTAACGAAGACATTTTTTAATTAAATGCATCCAGAGGTTACAGTGAACAGAATGACAATTCCAAATCAGAGCACCACACCAAAACCAAGGGATCGTTTATCTTCTGCAGGTTTATGATCTAAATACAGTTGCAAAAGACATAGAGCTGCCTGGAGCTTTCATTCTTGGAGCTGGAGCTGCTTCATCTAAGACTCTTGGAGTAAATGCTGAGGTCAGTAACTAAGTGTGATGGTTCTCAGTGAATTCGTGGAAGTATTATAACAGTAGAGCAATATCATGCTGGATATTTCCCATTTACAACAGAGCATTTAATAAACACCTTTCATGCCAAAAGCACAGAAAATGCATTAGAAGGAATTCAGATGAGAGCCATCCCATGAGATGCATACTATTGAGATAATAAAGATTAATTTTTAACTTGTAATTCTCCAGGAAGCATGTGATTGCTTTGAAGCATTCAAGAAACATTATTTTTTGAAACTGATTGACAAAGACCTGACCAGAGGTTTTAACGGCAAGATTTAGAAATGCTTGTCAAAGTTACTGGTAAATGCCTTTGAAATACTCCCTGACTTTTGCCCTCTTGGATGGCTTTGTTTTACTGTTGTAAATTTTAAAGATGCCACATACAAAATGATCAACTGCAGGAGAGGCAGGAGATGCCTGTGGAGGCTTTGGTTGGTCAGAGTCTTTTCAAGCATAAACCTCTGGTCTTGCTTCTTGATGCATTTATTGGCAGATCAGAGTCCATCTCTGTATCAGATCTGGGTGACTATAAATAGTGGTTGTTACTGTACACTGAGAAAGTATTACACAGAATCCCAATACTTGCTTGCAGGCCTTGGATCTCAATGGTTAGACTTTTTTCTTTCTTTCTTTTTCTTTGTGTTTTAAGCACTAGCATTCATCTCTACATAACATTAAGATTACCTCTCCAGAGAAAGTGAAACTGCTCTCTGGAGTTTTCAATTACATTACAATATTAGTGCATTTTTCTTACCAGTACAGACCTCATCTTGAGAGAGAGAGCTGTGTGACAAAGGGGATTATTTCTTTGGATCACGCTCCAAAGCTTAAATTGCATTTATGTGAGTTTTGTTCATTTGACTGACTCTTACATGTTCTTATTGAGTTACTTGACTTATTCTTACATGTTCTTTTTCTCAGCTTATCCCTATTGTTCAAACTAAGAGTGAAAAAAAGCCTGCTGTAAACGGGAGCTACATTGCTCAGATAAATCCTGCAGATAAAGGGTGCCTGCTTGAGAAGTACAGCAGTAAATACACTGACTGCAAGTTTGGGCTGTTGGCCAACCTTTATGCCAGTGAGGGCCAACCTGGTAAGGTACGTACTTGGATCAAAGGTGACTTTGCTTATAGAGCTTTGTGGCTGAAGGGAAACTCATATTTCAGTGTTCTCCTATCAGTCTTCTGTGATAACAGTAAAGTAGTCATTCCATGAAAGAAATATCCAAACATAAGGATGCTGGTGAATGAGGGGAAGAATTGGTGGGGACAGAGAGACATTTGAATTTTCGAGGGGTAGGTATTAGTTTACTAAAACTTTTCCATCATAAATCATTCATCCAAATCCAGCCCAAACTAGCAGTGGTTTAATATAATAGTTGTACAATGTGCTTGTGTAAATCAGGTCTGGGCACTTGTCTAGTTTTTCATAGAACCGCTTCCCCCAGTACAGTTAGCACAAAGAGATGTTGGCAGAGCAGTCAAAAACCTGAGTACTGTGTGGAAACTGAGCAGTCTTCTCTGTTTCCACGTGTTTCTTTAGAACAGAGTTGAAGCACTCTTCACAGGTAAAGCTAGCATTGAATAGAAAGTTAGGAAAGAGCTGGTCAGATGCAAGTGCAGCAGTGCTTGCAGGGAAACTCATATTTTCAAAAAGTAATCTTGGATTATAAGCTTGGGAGAATTTCAGAGCAGCTTTCACAGACCTTTGCAGATTGTTGCGGTGAGGGACAGCAGTGACAAATTAACTTTATCCTCCAGGTCATTGAAGTGAAAGCTAATGGAAGAACTGGGGAACTTAACTTTGTGTCTTGTCTGAGACAAGTTTTAGAGAAACACTATGGAGAGAAGCCCGTCGGGATGGGTGGTACATTCATCATTGAGAAGGGGAAGGCAAAGATTCACGTTATGGTAAGTTGTTCTCAGTTCATATAACTTTATTCATCCTTCTGAAAACAGATGTAGAAATCAGGGTGTAACATCTTAGTGCCTTCACTTTGTTTTGTATTTTTTACTGTATGCATAAACCCTTAGGATAAGCAGTTTATTGAAGTAAGGAGCTGAAGTTACAAAACTGAAGTTACAAAACTAGTGATGCTGAATTACTTGGCCTTAACACCCTCATCTTTCCTTTTGAAATCCATAGGCAGCTAAAGAACTGTAGAACTACTGTAAAATGAATTGAAATGGAATGCATGAGCTGAGATGATGCTTATCAGAAGCAATAGACTTCTTAAAAATAACTGAGCTTGTAAAAGGTACCAGGAGGAAAATCCTCACTTCAGTTCTCCCACTACCTGTGCTACCAAAGAAGCAATATTCTGGTCACTTCTCTTTCTGGCAGAAACACGGTAATAGGCACTGGTGAGCTTCTTTCAGGCAAGAAGGAATGTGAACAGAATAGTGAGGAGGGGAAAAATGAAGGAAAGTTGCTAGAGAAAAAGTATCTTGGTATAAGTGTTTTCCTTTCACTTACAAAGCTTTTACTTTTGCTGTAGCCTCCAGAATTTTCTGCTTGTCCTCTGAACACCGATGAGGATGTGAATAACTGGCTGAAGTTCTTTGAAATGAAGGCTCCACTGATTTGTCAGCCAGTAATAGTTTCCAGAGATCCAGTAAGTCTCTTTTTCCTTTTCAAATGTAAACTGAGATTGGTAATGAATCTTCTCTTGGATGTGATTTTCCTTTTAAGAACAGGAGTGTGTATATATTGTGTTAAGCTCCTCCAGAGATGGTACAATGAAATGGAAGCCTCTCATTTCTGTCACTGGTTTGAACAGAAGCTAGATCAATCTGTTCTGAAACACAGTGGCTGTTCATAGTGGATTGAACTGAATGATTCAGTTCCAATTGCAAGTGTGCAAGTGTTTGCATCCCAAATCCAACACCATAGTTCGTATTCACTGCTGGCCATGCCAGGAGAAATGTCCAGAGCATGGCAGCTGGTTCAGCCGTGTGTTTATGTAGTTCACTTTCTTAAGTGAACTTTCTTAAGTCTCTGCTAATGCTGTGTCGAAATATGTGAGCATGTGTCTCACAATTGCCAATGCAAATTGAAGTCTGCAAAGCCTCTTGCTGGAAATTTATCTAGCATCTTTTGTAAGCTCTAAATTCAGCAGCAAACAAGTCAGGATGAAAAGCAATCTAGTTTCAAAAGCCGATAAGATGTTCATCATTAGGATGGCTATTTAAAAGTAACCAGGAAGTTGTACATGAAAATTACTTTTACAAATAACAGTGCATTCACAAATAATATATAAAACATTGTTTCCAGAGTTAAATGACACATGCTATAGGCTTGGATACGTTTGAGGATGTGACTTTTGTGTGTCATTATCTGGCAGCCTTTGGCCTAAGGCTAAACTGTGTGCATCTTCCCAGAGTCAACTGATGGGTACTTGGAAAACAGCCATCAGCAGCTGCTCCATTCAGAGCCAGTGCAACTTGTGTAGTGGATGCAGTGGGGCTACTCCCGCCTGCATCCACTGCCAGCTCAACAGCACTCAGCTAAGCCTGTGGTTTTGGAAATGTTTGAGTGTCACTACCGACATACTCGGTAGAAGATGGCATTCAAATGCCACAGCATTACTCATCAGTATCCTCTTGCAGCCCAGAAAGACAACCATATCCTGGGCTGCATCAAAAGAAGCATGGCCAGCAGGTCAGGGGAGGTGATTCTGCCCCTCGTGAGACCCCACCTGGGGTGCTGCATGCAGCTCTGGGGCCCCAAGAAAGACATGGACCTGTGGGGGCAGGTCCAGAGGAGGGCCATGAAGATGATCAGAGGGCTGGAGCACCTCTCTGATGAAGACAGTCTGAGAGAGTTGGGGTTGTTCAGCCTGGAGAAGAGAAGGTTTCTGGGATACCTTGTTGCAGCCTTTCGGTGGTTAAAGAGGACTTATAAGAAAGATGGGGACTTTTTACAAGGGCCTGTAGTGACAGGAGAAAGGGCAACAGTTTAAATGGAAAGAGAGCAGATTTAGATTGGACATAAGGAAGACATTTTTTAGCCTGAAGGTGGTGAGACAGTAGAAAAAGTTGCCCGGAGAAGCTGTGGCTGCCCCTTCCCTGGCAGTGTTCAAGGCCAGGTTGGATGGGGCTTGGAGCAACCTGGACTGGTGGGAGGTGTCCCTGCCCATGGCAGGGGAGCTGGACTAGATGATCTTTTAAGGTCCTTTCTAACCCAAACAATTCTATTCTTCTCATTTTCATGTGAGCTGGCTCTCAGACTTGGAGATTGTCCCTGTATCACATGAGTCTGTGGTGTTCAGGTTCTGATTCCCAGTAGGGGTTCCTTGGTGCGACTGTTTTATTTAATCCCAATGGAAGGAAAAGGGGGGAGGGGAGGAAATCTCTGGGAGATTGACACTGAAAGGTAGGGCTGTCAGGATTTCTGAATTCTCTCTTTGATGTCCTATGGCAAAGCCTTGTGCAGCTCCTCTTTTGTCTTACTAGTTTCACAGAATCACAGAATGTTAGGGGTTGGAAGGGACCTCGAAAGATCATCCAGTCCAACTCCCTGCCAGAGCAGGACAACCTAGAGCAGGTCACACAGGGATGCATCCAGTCGGGTTTTGAATGTCTCCAGAGAAGGAGACTC
>VZRW01013820.1:156772-177236 GCA_013398125.1 Aegotheles bennettii
CCTGCAGCTCCGCGGGCTCCGGGGCCTGGCTCGGGCCCCGCCGTGGGCCGGGCCGGGGTGTGCGTGACCCAGTCCCGGAAAAGTCACTTGAGACGGGATATTAGGAAGAAACTCTTCCCTGTGAGGGTGGTGAGACGCTGGCCCAGGGTGCCCAGAGAAGCTGTGGCTGCTCCCTCCTTGGCAGTGTTCAAGGCCAGGTTGGATGGGGCTTGGAGCACCCTGTTCTGGTGGGAGGTGTCCCTGCCCATGGCAGGGGGGTTGGGACTGGATGATCTTTAAGGTCCCTTCCAACCCAAACCACTCTGTGATTCTAAATGACAGTGGTGGAGTGGAAAAGGATACATCCCAATATCACGTGGTTATGTTGTGTTTTGTGTCATTAGGATCTCTCCATGACTTAAGGATGAGCCTTACACCATCTAGTTTTACAATCCTTTGTTCTCCCCTCTCTTGTTTTATTTTTAGGGTTGGTAAAGTTTCAGCCATCCCTCTGGCCTTGGGATTCAGTGAGGAACAACCTGAGAAGCGCCCTGACTGAGATGTGTGTGTTGTACGATGTTCTTAGTATTGTCAAGGATAAAAAGTTCATGACTCTAGATCCAGTTGTGCAGGATCCCCTTCCTCCGAAACAGGTATGTTCTGCCTGGTTGTGTAGCTTTTATGGCTTGATTCTAAAGATTTTATTTCACTGGACTGTTTCATGTGTGATGCCTGTGAGATTTATCCTTGTGATGTGCTGGTGTAGTGCTTTGTGGGTCAGGGGAAGGCTGAGGATGGGAGATGAGGATGATTTCAGAGGTCTCTGCTGAAGCTGTAAGTCAAAATGCCACTGTAGCTATATGATGTCATGAAAGTAACTAAATATCCAGCAAAACTAAGTTATCAGCCACTGTTAATTAGTTCCACTAATAATATTTTTTTGAGAATTAAAATACAAGAAGTTTTTCTCTTTGCTACTAGAATCCTCAGTTTCTACAGTTGATTTCTAAAAAGAAGTCATTGGCTGGAGCAGCTCAAATCCTGTTGAAAGGTGCAGAAAGATTATCCAAATCGGTTGCAGAAAACCAGGAAAATAAGAGACAAAGGGACTTCAACTCTGAACTGCTAAGGCTGAGACAACACTGGAAGCTGAGAAAAGTGGGAGACAAAATTCTTGGCGATCTGAGCTACAGAAGTGCAGGTAAGCAGTAGGGTCTTGTGGTTTTCTCAAGAATGGATATTTATATTTTACAATTTTTTTTTGTAACTGGAAAAACAGGTGGAATATTTTAATAACAAATAATATCAGATAATAAAATATTATTATAGCTATGAGGCAATTATAAAAGGTGGAAACTTGTTTTTATTATCAGGGAAAATATCCTGCCATCCTCAACCTAGAAAGTGATTCTAAAAGCTGCCTGTAAGATTATAGTAAAGATTCCTTTACAGAAGCAATTCTGTATTCACAATGTAGTTGATCAGCTGACAGGTAAACCTTGTAAATCGTTAGTTTTATCTACACTTGGTCTGTCAAACATTTTTAAAAGATTGAGGAGCATCTTGCATTTTTGTCTGAGTGAAGACAGATTTATTGTACTTATTATTCCTATGCTTGTGAGAAATGATACTGAGAATATGCATTATTTCATGGGCTGTAGTGAGAGAGGGTAACCAGCCCAGAGTTCTGGGGACAGTTATGGAGTGAAAGAGTGAATATAGGGTCTTGCCAAACTTAAGTTGGAGATGCAATACAGGCATCTGAACTGGGGCTCCAGTTGTCACCATTGCCAAATTTAGGGTTATTTATCTTGTGTTCATGAAGAAGCTGTAGATGTAACCCAGGATATGTGTCTTTTTAGATGATTTATCCTAAGGTAGATGAATGGTGCACTGGATGTAAAAGGGATGCAACTAGGACAGATATGGGCATCTGCCTTCACCAGTCCCAGCTGGCTGATGGGTGGCTGGTTTTTACAGACCGAACACTCTTAGTTTTAAGACCACAGGCTGAACATCATCAGCATTCCTTTGAATCAGTAGCAGTGTTGCACCTTAAGCTGCTTGCTTGCAAAACTTCGGGCAGTGAATTTTTTTGTATTGTTTTAACCAAATACTGTTTTTTCTCGTTCCCTGCTTCTGCTGACATCATTTTGAAGCACTGTTGGTTTTCTCCCATAACTATTAAACACTACTTGCTGACTTCCTGTAAAGTATTACATATCACACCCTAGAGGACCGAGATGCTGATGTGCTGAAATGAGCTTTCTAATTTACCTGTTTTTTTATGAATTCATTAAGAAATTTGAGTCAAGTGCAACTGTGGAGATTTAGAGACTTAGAAATACATATTCTTCCAAAGTGGAGGTAGGAACTTCATTATTTGCAGGAGATGCTTTATAGTATGTGTGTCCTTGTCCTTCTTTTCTTAGGCTCGCTTTTTCTGCATCATGGCACGTTTGAGGTGATAAAGAACACTGACATCGACCTGGATAAAAAGATACCCGAGGATTACTGTCCTTTGGATGTTCAAATTCCAAGCGATTTAGAAGGATCAGCCTACATAAAGGTTTGCCAGAGAAACTTTCATAATATAGCACGCATTTTGTTTTTGTTTTTTCTATACAAACATCAGATAATGTTTTCTTTTGTCTAGGTTTCTATCCAGAAACAAGCTCCTGACATTGGTGACCTGGGCACAGTCAACCTTTTTAAAAGACCCATGCCAAAATCAAAACCAGGTATAGCTAGCTGTGTGTTGTTCTCTGAGCACATTCTCAAGAAATGGGTTTGCATCTAATGTTTAATTGAAAATTTTAGCTTGAAAGAAGAGTGAACAAGAATATTCTCATTTAAACTGGCGTTTTCTGTGTAGGTGCTGCTTGGGCTTTGGAAAGATGATGCTTTCAAAGTGTACTTCAGTGGTTCATGTGTTTACTCAAATTTCTGAAATAAAATTACTAGGATTGTATTTTGGGTATTCTGGAGCAAACCAAGGTATTGTGGCTGAACGGCACTAAATGTCTGTTCACTCTTAACTTTGCCCCAAATCCATTATTTGTTTCTGTGGCTCATGTGTTTTCTCTGAATCTGAAAGTGTGCTGACAGCATGTGAATTAATACCAATGGCTGCCTGGCAAATAGTAGTGCGATACATTTGATATGTGACAGTATCTGAAGGTGTAAACCTTTGGGATTAAAAGTTCATCCTTGACTCATTAGGATTAAAAAGAACGGGCAGGATTTATTTCACTCAGATGCTTGTGCTGTCTTGACAACAGATGGGATATTGTATTAAGTAGATGTTTCATAGGGTATTTGGGGTACAGTACAGAGCTTCTGTACTTGCTCAGACCAGAATCTTCTTAAAATTTTGAGCCTATAAATCCTGCGAAAGCACGTACATGGAATTAACGTTGTTTGGTGGTTCATTATAGAGTTAATTTGATAAAGCTAGAAGTATCATTGGAAGCAAATGGCAATTTAAGCAGCAGAGTTCACAGAAGGCCTAGGAATATAATGGGCAGTTCCAGAAGAGAGGTGCAGTTCAGAGTATACATACATATAAAAACAAAGTCAGGTGCAGTGGTGTTATCTTAAAGTGCTTGCTGATCTGAGAGAGAATTCTGAATATACTCAATTTGGATAGGAGATACTGACTGCCTTAGCTTAGTGATTACCCATAGCTGCTGTACAGTACCTTGTACCTGAAGCTACCTTTGTAGCTTTTCTTTTCTCTTTCTTCTGCAAATGTTGATTTATGTTTTTCAGGTTCTCCACACTGGCAGACAAAGTTAGAGACTGCACAGAATGTTCTTTTATGTAAAGAAATTTTTGCCCAGCTGTCACGAGAAGCCGTTCAAATTAAATCACAAATTCCTCACATTGTTGTGAAGAATCAGATCATTTCCCAGCCTTTCCCAGGTAGGAAACTTTTTTAAGACTTCTTAACCTATGGTTATTTGCTTAAATGTGAACTGAAACTCTGGGTAAAAAAAAAGTAATCTCCTTGTTTTTCAAAGGCTTTGAAAAACAGAATTTCCCCGAATTTGAGTCTTGGTAATCAGAAAAATTCAACTAAGGCACTTCAGTTTCTAATTTACTGATATTTTGGTGTGTGGATTTTGGATTGTTTTTCTTTGTGATTGTGTGTTTTGTCAGTAGCACTTAATGCTGTCAGCTGTAATGCTGTGTGTACATTGCAGTTCGGAGCTGGGCATAAGTCATTACTCCTGGATTGCATGCAGGTGAAATTTAAGCCTTGAGGTAGTGGGTCTTTGGAAGAACAGAGGCCGATACTCTGAAGATAATTAAACAACATGACGATGGCTCAGAGGGAGCTGATGAATCCTCTGTTCTTACAAAGAGTACACAACTGATTATATCATGTGAATCATGTTTCTGGATTATTTAAAATTTATATGATGGTAAATCATTCCTTCTTTGGGGAAGGAATAGGGTCCTGGAGACCCTTCTTTTTGTGTGGGAATGAGTCACAGAAACAGGTGTGAAATGCACCTAGTGATTTATTAGTTGGCCTGTCTACACTTCGGTGAGTAGCAAGGCTTACTTGCCTTTGGTGCTGTGCTCTCCAACATAATTCTTTGATTTTTCTCTGAGAAGTTGAATACTGGTTGTAAATCTACTGCCTATAAATCTACATGCCTATGGATGGATGATGGTAGAGCGGNGTTCTCAGTAGCCTGCTTGAAAATTGTCAGTGTCCTCACTTACCTTTTTTGTTACCTGCTTTGTACAGGTTTGCAGTTGTCGATTTCTCTGTGTCACTCTTCTAATGACAAGAAATCACAAAAGTCTGCTTCTGAAAAACAGAATGCAGAGGACCATCTCTATGTTCTGGAACATAATTTGCATCAACTCATCAGAGAGGTAATGTGTTTACGATCAGGTGCTGAGGGGTTCTGGGGCTTTGTTCAGATGTCCAGTGCGCAGCAGTGTTGTAACAGCAGAGTGCCGCTAGAGGCCAGTCACTTCCTATCCATTTGTGTCAGGCAACCGACCGCTCAGTTTTGGTGTGTGTGGGTGGCTAGGGAGTTCTTCACTCAGTAAAGAACGCCTGTAGTTCTTTACTTAACCTCAGGCCTGACTGATCACTTCAGAAAAGCCATGCGAGGTTTTTCTAGCATGGCTCATAAGGCTTCCTTTTTCCTTTGTGCCTGTCAAGTACTTCAAGTGAGCATCTGTTCAGACCATACTCCGTGAAAAAAGAACAATTAATTACCATAATAACTGCTTCTTTTGAGGTCCACTTCTTTGCTTCAATGTTTTAGATTGTCATATAATCTAGCAGAAGGACCTGGGGTAGAAGGTTTAGGTTGTGTCTGTTCAGGAAAGGAGCACAATTTCAGATGTCTAAGCAGCTGTGAAGCCACGTTCCAGAGAGTGTTCATCCACTTAGAGCATGGCTCTGCAAGTCATGCAGTCCCGTGGAATAGTCCAGTGTTTTAAATACTGAATTGGGTTTCATGAAGCTTTGGCTGAGTGCCCAGCTCTGTTGTGAATTTCCTTTCTTGACTTTGAACAGGTTGCTAAATCTTTTGTACCTCAGTATCTCCAAAATGCTTCCTTTGTTTTTGTGTAACCAATCTCTCTCTCTCCACAGATGTGTACAAGGTAGACTTCTTAGTAGGAGCTACTGCCATACTAAGAATTTTTTGTTAGCACCTTTTTATAAAAATAATTTTCTGTAAGGTTTGAAAGACCTGCATAACCAGGGGAGGCAAAGTAGGAGTGCAAAGCTGACTTCAGAGTGCTGTCAAGTTCATAAAGTAAAAATGATGCATTTTTGAAAGTATTTGGACTTTAAAAAAACCTGATGTAAAGCAGCATATTGCAGTATACGTACTGTTTCTTGTAGATACATTATTTGGTCACTTTCTTTTATAACTTCTGTGGTTTGTTGCAGTGTCACAAGCAAACCCTGAGCTCGACAGTGATGCCACATCCAGCTAGTGCACCTTTTGGCCACAAGAGAATGAGACTTGCAGGACCCCAGGCTTTTGATAAAAATGATGTCAGTTCTTTACAGTCGAATGAAGGACTTTTGGAAAAGATAATAAAGCAGGCAAAGCATATCTTTTTGAGACGCAGGTAGGTCACAAGCTATTCTTGTTAAAGTTAAAATAAATTATGTGGAATACAATAGATCTTTTTTCAGTATTCTTAAAACTAGCTACTTCTTCCTTCACTGTTAAAATAGTCTTTAAGTACTAAGAACCGATAACATATCATGAAATATGAGCAAACAACACTCAGCTAGTAAAAAAAAAAAAAAGATTTCTTTGAGATCTCTGTGGCAGCTACGATGTAGGCTGCTGATAATTGTCCTTACTTTCCTTAAACTGCATAAATCTTTTTCAGTATTCTTTGCTGTGTGGTAGCTGTTGCTGGGCAATACCACTTCAGTATTGCCACAGAATGCACATGAAATGTGCAGACTAAGCAAGTGTGCTTCATTAGCACCAGAATGGTGCTGAAATAGAACTTTGATCCACATGGTTCTCTTAAATTTGCCTTTTGTTTGGGTGTCCAACAGAAAAAAACAATCCCAAACTAATAACCTACTAATTTCCTTTAAACAAGGTGACAGCACAAACTGACTAGATTACTGTGCATGGAATATGTCTTTCATCTTCTAGAACTGCTCGAACCATTGACAGTCTGGCTAGTCGTATTGAGGATCCTCAGATTCAGGCCCACTGGTCCAATATAAATGATGTTTATGAATCCAGTGTTAAGGTTCTAATAACTTCTCAAGGATATGAACAGATATGCAAGTAAGTATGAAAGTACACTTATCTTTCTAGTTGTAGAAGCATGCAACAACTGCAGAGTGTATTCAAGTTGTATTTCACTGGTTTAGATTCTCTTCAGACAGAGAAGTAGAAGCCCATTGTGTCTGTCTGTGTCTGTCTGTGTCTGTCTGTGTCTGTCTTTCTCTGAGACGGGGGGGAACAGCTGCCCTAAGAAAATTTTTCACCCACTTTACACTTTAATGAAGAAACTTAGTAAGTAGTTAGTTAGCAGAGTTTTCTTTCAGAGAAGGAATTGAATGTGAAAGTGTCCATTTAATGGGAGATTTACTTTGGATAGAGATACTGTATATTCAGCTATCTTTGTATGTGCCGGGTTCTAGACTTCTGATCTAGTCATGGGCAGCTAGTCAGTGCTCAGGCTCAGCCTGGCTGCATAGGCACAGAAATGTGGAACTCATGTAATTCATGCTATTAGTTATGCCCATTGTCATCAAAATTAGAGATTTCCTATTCCAGAAATGAATGTCTGCATGCTGACCAGCAGTGAATTCGCTGATGTGTTGACAGTGGATGAACCAGTTGTTTTTTTCCACTTCTGAGCAGTTCTCTCTGGCTGTGTCCACACTGTGGAGCAGACTGCAGTCCCTGGTGCAATTTGGGGTCTCAGTTCCAGAGTACACATGCTGCCCAAGTCTTGGCTGCAAGATAGAACAGGCCCTGAGTCCACACCATTTTCCCCTGTACCTCTGGAATGAAACTTGGATACAGTGGCAAGGAGGGAGCTGTGAGGCACCTCAGGGGGTTTCTTGACCTGAACAAGCAGTGGGCCAGGTCTGGGAACATGGCACAGAATATGTCCCCTGCATTAGAGAGGGAGCTGTTGTGGTGAGTGACGAAACTGAAATGTTTGGAGTTGCTGTCCTATTCCGTAGGCTTTGTGCCATCCTCATCTTAGAGTTCTTACTGATGAATGGAAGGGATTCTGTGTTCATGGTTTCCTGTTTTCGTAAGTGGTGCTAATACATTTTGAATAAATGTGCATCTTGTCTTCAAAGATCTATTCAGCTACAGCTAAACATTGGAGTTGAACAGATCAGAGTTGTGCACAGAGATGGAAGAGTTATTACATTGTCCCATCAAGAGCAAGAACTGCAGGATTTCCTTTTATCTCAGGTAGACTCATATACATAATTCTTCCCTTTCTTGCAGTGTTTGGGAAACAGAAATAGTTAGAATCTCGCCTTTATCTTTGTAGAAAGTGTTAGAAAACTTTAAAAAAAGTTAGTGAAAATAGGAAGGTGGGTGACTGAATTGTCACTGTTTGTACTGTGACTTTAGCAACTGTTACTAAAATATAATGCTAGTTTTTACTAAGGTCAGTAATAATATTTTTTCCCTCCCATTTAAAATACATTTCTTTATGCTACTTATTATGGGAGCGCTAAGATTTTTGCTTACTTCAGAGCAGGTCAGTGAGAGTCATAGCAGACAATAAGGTATTCAATATATGAAACTTAATGTAACCAAGTCCTATCTAGAGTAGAGATCTTAATGAGCTCACAATTACTGTCATTTCAGCATTGCCTTGTTAATGTTAATTTTGCATCAGCCATTACTAAATCAGGTGATATTTGAATGAACTGTTTTTTCTTAATTGCCTAGAGCACACTGCTGGTTTTATTCAGAAGTGACAAACTCCCTACTATTCATTATAAATAGTCAACTTACAGGTCCTCAGTAGCAGTGGTTGGCCTTGCAGTTATACGAGACTCCGTGACACAGAAAACAAGTTGAAACAGGTTGAAGGTATCTCCTTTTGGTCAAGTGTTTTCAGACTTGCTCACAGAGAACTGCTGAACAGTGCTAGATTCTTCCTTGTTACAGGTGTTAAGGCTTTAAACTTTGAAGCCATTAAGGCTTAATGTGTACACTTGACCAATAATGGAGATCATCGTGCATTTGAGAACCTCAGCTTTTTTTTTCTGAGTTTGTTATGATAATGCTTTCACAGATTTTTATGTATTTTACAGCAGAGGTCTCCTTTCCATTTAAAGAAAGGATTGT
Organism: Aegotheles bennettii; assembly: GCA_013398125.1. Classification (NCBI taxonomy): domain Eukaryota; kingdom Metazoa; phylum Chordata; class Aves; order Caprimulgiformes; family Aegothelidae; genus Aegotheles; species Aegotheles bennettii. The sequence goes on from VZRW01013820.1 coordinate 165,592, forward strand.
TTCAAAATCCTTTTTGTATCTCTTGAATTAGTTTTTGAGACCTAAATAAAAGTGTTTGCAAATTGAAAGCGATACTTCAATAAAATGCATATACCTGTGAAAAAAATACCTAACTGCATAGTGTGCTTAATACAGTGGTCTTCTCTATCTGCAAAGGAACTAGTCTAAATTCAAATAACACAATACTCTAATAGCACTTATATAGCATATATGTTAAAAAAAACTCACTTCCTCTGAAACTATTACAGAGTTGATAAGACAAAGTCGCTTTTATAAATAACTACTGTGCAGCAGCAGAAAAAAAGCTTGGTAAAACCATGATTCTTTATGTGGTGTGCAAATACTGAACAGAAGACGAACCTCTTGTTATCTTTCAGATGTCACAGCACCAAGTGCACGCAGTTCAGCAGCTTGCAAAGGTTATGGGATGGCACGTGCTGAGTTTCAGTAACCATGTTGGTCTGGGGCCAGTGGAGAGTATTGGCAATGCTTCAGCAATAACTGTAGCATCACCAAATGGAGACTACGCCATTTCAGGTACTGTTTTGTGTTGCAGATGTATGGAGAATCTTAAAATTCATGAGCAAATTCTACAGGCTTTGTAAGTCTTTTTCTGAGCTAGCCTCTAGACTTTTATAGAATATCGTCAACTTAGAGCAAAATGTTCTAGAAACAATCTCTTTTTTATATGGAATTAACACCTAAATAGAATCAATACTTTGCCCTGTAAGCCACTTCCTATAAACCTGATCTAATTTACACGGGCTGGAAAATATTTCTTAGAATTAGTATAGAAAAAACAGTTTACAGAAACCATCAGGATCCTGAGGGACTTACAGGGCAATAAGAGCAGCTTCAACAGGTATGTCAGCAGCAAAAGGAGGACTAGGAAAAACGTGGGCCTGCTGTTAAGTGGGGAAAGGACCTCGTGGCACAGGACATGGAGAAGGCCAGGGTACTCGGTGCCTTCTTTGCTTTGGTCTTAAGGCTGGCCTTCAGGAATCCTAGGTCCCTGAGGCCCATGGGGAGTTTTGGAGCAAAGACTTACCTTCAGTCAGTAGGGAATGGAGCTGGAGAACCTTTGAACAAACCAGACATACCTAAGTAACAGGACCAGGTGGGATGTATCCATGAGTGCTGAGGGAGCTGACTGATGTCAGTGTAAGGCCACTCTTGGTTGTCTTTGAAAGGTCATGGTGATCAGGAAGGGTTCCTGGGGACCGGAATAAGACAGATGCCACATCCTCTAGTCAAGAAAGAGAATCTGGGGAACTACAGTCTGGTCAGCCTCATTGCAGTTACCAGGAAGATGAGGCAATTAAAAGAGTCCCAGAAGCAGTTTCCAAACATATTAAAGAGAAGGAGGTCATGGGCAGTACTCAGCATTGATTTATGAAGGAGAATTATGTTCAGTCAGCCTGATACTCATCTCTTCGTAGAAGGCTGGCTTTATAGATGAGGCAAAAGCTAAGTGCTGTCTCCCTAACTGCTTATTTAAAAATCAAACTAACACCCCCCACCACCCCCCAACATCGAAACACAAAAACCTATCCAAGCCAATAGAACAACACACACCCACCCCTCCACCAGTCTTCCAGAATTTTGTGGTTAAAAACAACAACTACCCTGAGTGAATTCACTCCTCTCTGTTTGAGATAAATCCAGTAGAAACAGTATCATTTTGATCACATTTTTCAACAGAATGGTGGGGAATACATCTAAGGTAAGAATCGGCGAAAAAACCTCTGCCCTTCCTGGCATCGTTAGGGAAAAAGCATTTGTAAGGTGTATGTGTGGGGTTTTTTGTCAAATGTTTCTCTGGTTTACTCTAGCCAAGAACAAGCAGTGCTAAAGCAACACAATCATAAAGAAGTGGGAGATGAGAGAGAGAAAATTCCAAGAGAAAAACTTTTTTTTTTTAAAAAAAGAGTAAGATAATTTCCCTTGTTTGCTTTCAGCATGTTTGGAATTGAGTAGGAGCAATGTATAGCATGTGTGAGGAAAGATATTTAATATGAGGAACTTCTGTAATGTAAAAATGCTCATAAAATTCTCTGTTCATCACAGTACGCAATGGTCCTGAAAGTGGCAGCAAAGTTATGGTTCAGTTTCCACGGAGCCAGTGCAAGGATCTCCCCAAAGGCGACGTACTGCAAGACAACAAGTGGAATCATCTCCGAGGGCCATTCAAGGAAGTGCAGTGGAATAAAATGGAGGGACGTAACTTTGTGTACAAAATGGAACTCCTCATGGCCGCCCTAACGCCGTGCTAATCATCCATCAGCCTCTCCATGGGGGCTTTGGATCACCGCTGTGCTGCAAACGATCACTGTGCAGCAGAGGGAAATGGACCCCACGGGGCAATGCAAGAAAGCAAAACCAAATTTATGTCCTGTACAGTTACGTCCATTACAGTGTTTGTAACAAAACTTCTTTCAATGACATGCAAGACACAACTTTTCAAAAAGCTCCTTTCAGCTGTACCTTTGCAGGTTGCTCTACCTAGGTTAACACAGCAGAGTAATTAATGTATTTCTCTTTTATAAAATTAAATTCAGTAGTCCTTTGCTATGTAGAAGGTGTCTGCTCAGAGTCGTTCCCTTCCCCCTTGTGCCCCTACTTGTTCTTCCTGCAGGTATTGCTGAAAAATGAAAATGACAAGAATTGAACTGTGCTATCGATAACCCTTTCAGATACTTACACCATGGGGAATGCCTCTCCTTGTGGAAGCTAATGGGCTCATCTGGTGAGGAGTGGGAGAAGAGGAGAAGCAAAGCTCCCTTGTCAAGAATTAAGGCTAAACAAAACTTAACCATCAAGGAACAGTCTTCACTGCCTGACATTCTTGAGCTGGACTTTGCACATTGACGTGGCTTCTGGGTGACCCATTTCTTTTTGAGAGATACATTTACTCAGCCATTTGTTTAAGTTAAAGGTGCTGCAAAGTCATAGCTTGTGACAAATGTCTTTTCTCTCTGATGGCTATAGATGAGCCTGTGTAGTGTCAGTTATTTGCTTGTGTTTTCTCTCCTTATTTCTTGCAAGCACATAGAGAAAACTCTGCTTGCAAAATTCTGACCATTGTAGTTTGTGGGTGACTTGCGTAAATTCATGTCTGGATAGAAGCGGGTAACTCATGCAGTGAACCTTGGATCTCCACACTTGTGCTGATCTTTTTTTCTTTTTTTTTTTTCTTTTTTTCTGCACTGTCACTGTTTATCATCCAGGGAAACAATAATACACTGAAGATCAGCTCTTTTGAGTTCTTTTAAAATAAAAAAATAACGGGTTTGTCTTTTTTGGTTGTAATTGTAGCCTTCTTGAAGCTTCCAGTAAGGTGTTTCACAAAGCTTTTTGCTTTTTTTTTTATGATTAATTGCTAGAGGTCTTTTTGAAACCTGTCTGTATGAACCAATTCAGACTTACTGTCCGTATTGTGTGTAGGAGGGGTGTGTATATATATGAGAACTTCTTGCACGTAGAACATGTTTCAGTTGAACATCACGCTTGTATGGTGACAGTTGTTACTTTGCTGGATTCTTGAGCAATAAAGAATAGTTGTAGGAAATATATATTGAGCAACTGCTTGTGGCAAGCTGCTGCTCAGTGCACATTAGCAGTAAAGACATTTGTCTGTCTTTTAGTATTGAATACACAGGCATTCCTAATTTTAATGGAAAACAGACTGATCAGGCTTCTAACAGAGGGACAGTCTTGGTAGTGCATCTTTGAACGTGAAATGAAGACATTAGTGTATGATTAAGACCTTTACTATTGATTGCCAAAGAAATCCTGTGAACTTGGACCTCTCTTTAAAGTTTCAATGCAAAATTTGACCACTAGGAATGCTCTAAATATTAAATTTCCTGCCATTCTATGTGGAGTTCACAACTGGAATAATACGAGCTATTTGTTTCTAAACTTTTCTACTGCAACAACTTGCTGTAATACTTGAAATACTTCAGGCCACTCCAGTGTAGCAAGAAGCTGTGACAAATATTACTGATGTTAATACTGCATAATGACAAACATCAATTTCAGAAAACATGAATATTTTGTAAGTGACCCTGTGCAGAGTGAGCATGTTAAATTCTGGGTAAAATTTGTGGGTGAGTGTCGTTGTTTGGGACGGACGCGACATACAAAGAACAGTGATCCAAAACAGCTGACAGCTAACTGCTCATTTTATTGTTCTAACAAGCTCTTACATACCTTTAAATAAGGGGGATGTGCACAGGTATAATTGGTTCAACAAAAGATCAACAGTTCATGATTGGATAACTTTCTTTCTCAGCTGCAACTTCGATAAGCTTCTTCTTCTGGTGGTCTGCCAGCTCCTCGATCTTGTTTTCTCTGTTCTTCTCAAGACTCCCCAGGCTCTTCTCAAGACTCCCCAGGCTTTTCAAGGGTACACGGTTATCTGCTCAGGGTTGATATCAAACTTACATTCCGATCCCTCAGACCAGCCGAGGTTTCCCACAGGTGAGGAATTGTCTATACAGAAAGCAGTACACAGACTAACTGTGCTGTATGTCCTCATTGGATATTGTTTGAATCCCTGTTGTTCATCCAGGATATTGCTACATAAAAGCGAGGCGGGCACTAGTGTCCATAGCCAAGGATGAGTGCCTGAGGTTGCTGTACCTTCAGCCAAGCTGAGGGAGGTAGAACAACTGTGCTGGTTGGAAACTTCTTACTGCTGCTGTAGTGCAGTTCAAATGGATTAGTTTTAAATGGCCATTTCCTAGCTTCATCCCAGCTTTCAAATACTATAGTTTAAAAGTGTGAGTGATTCTACAATTACAGCAATGCATTCAAATGGTCGTTCACATCTGTATACATTTCCTGACCTTTCTTTTGACAGTTCCAGTGTTCAGGTCAGCGTTGGCAGATAATTACAGTGTTACGTGGAAGCTGCACTTTTGTCCTTTCTCAATCAGTCTGGCAGTGCACCTGCTATATACTGAGCTCTGCCTAATGCATAACTTCAAATTATAAGATTTAGGCATTGAAAAAAATAATCTAGAACAGATAAACAGGAAAAAAAAACATTTAATAAGGTTTTCTGTGTGCTATGTGGATAATTTACAAAGTACTTCCAGTCTGGTGATTAATACAGACACACCACATCTTCATCAAAGCTTAATTCACTCAAAGATAGAGACTGGTAATACATACTCAAGGTGAAGAATTAGAACAAACTTACTTTGCCAAACTGTGCTGTAGCTGGGATTATTTTTTAATTTTTATTTTTTTTTTTACTTTCTCATCTTTTTTTTTCTCTCCTAGATGCAGGAAGGAGCAACCAGCTGAATCCAGTACCCGAATGAATGAGTGAGCGAGAGGCCCTTTGCACTACAACTGGCAGTGTACAGGGTGCTTTGGGAAAAGCCTGCTTGCATCGTTATGCACTTGGTGAAAAATTCTCGTTTTTCTGTCTAACCTGTTGTGCATTGTAGTCCCTGACCAGAGGGGAAGCTCTGTCAGCCTGTCCCATGAAAGCCTTGTGCAGACAAGTGAGCTAAAGTGTGAGAGAGGCAACAGCAGCAGTTCAGCTCAAAAAGCCACATGGCAACCTGCAGACATAGACTAGTCCGTGGTCTCTTACATGTTCAAAGTTTATTTCACACTGCAAAATTCTTCACTTTACAACAGCAGAACAGGATAAGGTGAAGCCTGGTCAGTTTAGTGATTCCACACTCACAAAAGCAAATGTTACTCAACCCAGGAGATCTGCAGGTGGAAACTGCTATGCAGATTCAGGAAAACGCTAGTTAGATCACTTTGTGTTTTCTTGCACGTAGGAAAGCAGATGTGGCTTCTCAACAGGAACAACTTCAGAATTGTGTTTGTAAATACTAAATTTCCAAGTAACACTGTTTTAAATTTTCTCCCCCGATAGCCTATCTGTCAGCAGGCCAAGCTTGCAAAACGAAGAACTTGACATGTTCCACAATGAAACTGTTTAGTTTGCCACCTCACTGGAGTGATGAGGTCAGTATTTTATCTAACTGCTCTAATCATTACAGACAGCATCCTCTTCAGTGCCTGTGTGTAGTTCCTTGTTTAACAGCCTTTCTTAGTAAGGTCATAAAACGTATGTTAATATCACAGGGCCATGTGAACAATTGGAAAGGTAAGTGGGGGAGCTTTGACCAGCTCGGTGGTATTTCAAAGTCAGTCTTGTCTCATGAAGAATTACTCTTTGTCTTTAGAGCTTCAGGAAATTCCTTACACCCAAAAGTTGCAGCATAGGTGCAATAAACAGGATTCAATCCTTGCAATTAATTTTTTAATGTAATACTGTAATTAAGCATTAAATTTATTATGTTGAAGGATGCTAATGACTGCTCTGTCTGTAATGGGAGACTTCTTGTAGCCAAAATACTGGTGCCCTTCAAGACCATGATCATTTCCTTTATGTGTTGATGTTAGAGGCTTGCTTGGTTCGTTGTTTTAAGAGTGGTAGAGGCTGTCGATTTTATTAATTAGTCATGAAAATATGTTTGTGCTCAGCATGAAAAAGCATACTCTATTTTACTTTGACCTTGGCTAGCAGAGCCAACATCTTAACAGGTTGAAACAGCTCCGTCAGACACTGCTGCTTTCATGTCTAATGAGCTTTGCAAGTCAGGATGTTTCTACAGCAGCCAGAAACATTTTACCTTTTAGGTTTCTTCTCACTCGCCTTGCCAATACTTTCTCTTGAGGTAGAGTTGTTATTTTTGTGATGAGACAGTCCTTGGCTAACACTCAATGGTTTCCAATTCAATCTCTTCAGTTGTACTTGCTGCAAACAAAAGGATATTATTATTGATTGGCAAATGGGTCGGAAGGCCAGCCTTCCCAAATTAACAACATAGTATTAATAGGTGAGACATTCTGAACTTTTTAATATTAGCTCAAGCTTACTCATCTACAATTAGGTTTTAAATACATCTTTTCAAAATATTTAACTGCATGAGGAGTCCCTCAGTCTTTAAAGTGGCACTGGTTTCTTCCAATATGAGACTAAAGGCACTAGGAAAACTGAAGTCCACAGGGCCGGTCCTTATACCTCTCTTTGTGACTTAAAAGAAGGGTGGAATCAGGGAAGAAGTTAGGTCCCTGCTTTGGATCAGGTTCTGTGAGATGGCAGAGGAAGTCTCCAGAACCATGGTTTTCCTGAAATCTGCCACATATTTGATTCAGACTTTGTAGAACTCTGGCTCTGTAGGTAGATTGGCTTTAATTGGAGAAAGGAGCTTTATGCAAACAAAAGCCTGTATGTTCTGGCATGCTAGGAAAAGTTTCAGTAGCTACAGAAGCTTGTGAGTGGTGTGTGCACCCACCATGAAAACTGCAGCAGCCCTTAGAGCTCTAGGTGAGCAGCAGAAAGGAAGAGACAGCTTGAGCGAAAATAATCTCTTCTCATATCCGGTTATGCAGAGCTGACACAAAGTGACACTTAGGATTCTCCAGTATCTGTGTTGGTCTAGTAAAATACTGATACTTGGGCTGCTGCTTGTAATGTAATAAAGCTTAAGCAATGCTTATTAGAGAAGAAACACAGACCTTTTACCTACAGGGCAAGAAACCACTTGTGGATCTGCACTTACAAAGAAGGGAGGTGAATGCTTGAAATGTTTTGCAGTGGTAAAAGAAACCTCCCATTCCGAGGATGTGTCCAGAGCTTGAGCCCAGGCCTGTGGCATGGTACCTTGTCTTGCTGCCTAGGCTGTATGTCCCTCTCTGTGGCTTAAGAGTTTCTGTTCTAATATGGGAATGTTCCCTTCAGTGCAGCCCTTGATCTGCTTTTCCATGACTGGTGTCTTTGGTGCATGTTAGGAGTCTGCTTTTGATATTAGTCAGTGTTCACTGAAGTCCACAACTGGATCAAACATAAGGAGAAAGGGGGCGTTGAGAGGAGAAGAAGAGGTGCAGTCCTCCATGAAGTGAGGTGGGATCCACTCCCAAGGGCCATTTGAGTATCCTTCCCTAGGAGATACCCTTCTGCTGCAGATCCTGAGAGCGTTGCTGGTGCTTTTGACTTTGCCTCATGCCCTCTGATGGGGGGGTTATTGCAGCTCTTGGCCTCTTCTCCCTGAATTTTGCAGTTAGCAATGTTGGGAAGTGTTTTGTGGTTTCTGATGTAAAAGGTGTGAGGTAGATGTCCTTTGGATCATTCTGACACTAACTACCTATTATTCAGTTGCCTCAGCTAGTAAAGTGTTGAATAGGATAACTGAACCGAGTCCTTCCAAGTCTTGTTTCTTAATGTCCCTGCTTAGCATCGTTATGGCTCAAATCACGAGTGAATTTTAGGCTCAAAATTCAGACTTGAAAACCCTATACCTTGACTGCATTCTTAGAGAGATACCTGTTAGTTTGTGTGTTGTCTTCTTCTGGAACAGATGAAGAGATTTATTACACAGCCACATGAAGCAGATCAGAATGGCAGATACCGCAGCAAGAAATGCAAAGAGAACTGCTACAAAATGTAGATCTTCATAGATAATCTCTGCAGGAAGGACAGAAAAAAAAATATTATAAAATTGATTACGAGCAGATTAATGTTTAAACACAGGGTAAAGCCAAGAACTCCCATCTAGTTTGTACCATAAACGTTTACTATGATGGTGCCGTAGGTGTTGGTTCCATACTCCTCTGTTACAGTGACAAAATAGTAGCCAGCATCTCTCATGCCCACGTTCAGAAGCTGTATAGAGCCATTTTCAAAAGTAGTCACTCTGTCCTTGTACACCGTGGATACGTTGACATAATTCCCACTTTTCCACTCAACAATTTTGGTGGTGCCCCAGCTCGACACATGCTTCCACTCAATGGTGGCAATGCCTCTGGAAGAGTATTCAACTGAGAGGAGGACGTTTTGTGCCACCGTTGCGTTGATGTTGGGTTGTGGGACAACTAATGATACTCCTCCGGGAGCTGAAAGACAAAGGAGGGTGATGAGTGTGGAGGTGATGCTGCACCAACCATCCAAGGCAGGATGGGACCTCTGGGATGTGATTCATCCTACCTATGTCAGTGATCTGTTTTAAGAGAGAGGATAAATTATGCTTTGCAGTTTCTCTTTCTTTTTGCTGACCATAAAAGGAACATCCATACTTAAAGACTAAATACACATTTTTAATTGGTGATAGTCAGGAGAAATGTTTCCACCATACAGGACGAGTAATTGCATGTGTTTCCATGCTTCAACACCTAAGAGCAGAGGGTTTGGAAGAGTCTTTTTGGGTAAAGCGAGTGTAGCATTTTCTGAAAAACTGAGAAATGCTTTCGTATTCATCAGTAATTGGCTTTCCTTTAAAATCCTGCATTTAAATGGAAAATTTAATCGCTATGGCCAGGGTAGCCTAATTACCTCAATTACCATCCATCCCCGAAAAGCAAGAACTGTAGCAGGCCTAAGTATGTGAAGACTTGGCAAGGACTTCATTGTGTTTTCAGGATGTGTAATCAACGTTTGAGACAGCAGCTTCATAAAGGCAGCCAGTCATATGCCAGCACAGATAAACCATGTGTAATCAAAGGTACCCAGCTTCACACAAAGTCAGGGACCTCACGTTCCTGATGATTTCCAGGCAAAAATATATGTGAAAGAATATTTAATTCTCACCTAGTCCCTACTGCTGTGTTTGCAGAGCTGCTCATAAATCTGTGAAACTGAACTGACCTTTTAGTTTAATGTGTAACTGCAATAATTTTGGCTTGTGTGGGGGTATTTCTGCATGAAGATTTGGATGAACACCAAGCATCCGAGTCTCAGTTGGCATACTTTTTTTTATGAGTGGCATGTTTGAGACACTTGGCTAGAGGCTGAAATCCTGTTATCTATCTACAAATATCAAATCAGACAAAAGGCAGATAAAGCACAGAGTAAGCCTCACTGCTGAATGCCTTTTTCTGGTTTGGCTTGGAGTGGCTCACCCACTCTCCTCTCATTCTGTGGGAACAGGCTGACTGCAAGAGCAGAACTGGAAAAGATCACGCTGAGCTGCAAGTATCTGTAACCCAGTGGGGAGAGAGGACAAGACCTTCAGTTATGCTGTAACAGTGCAAAGCAGGACCCTTGGGGATGCTCCTGGAGGTCCTACAGAGTCTTCAGGGAAAAGAATGCCGGTTTGATTCCCAGGCCCTGACCTACGGGACCAACGCAGAAGAAAGCCCCAGCCTTTATATATTCATTAACCAGATGGGATCTAGACTTTCTCCAGGCTAATACTCCTGGGATTCCCCTTTCATGGGCATCTTGTCCCACTCGTGCTGCCCGGGTCCCCTTGCAGGGACACCACGCTTTATGGATAGCCCAGTGCATCCTCAGCTAAGCTGTAGTCGCCCGATGACCCTGTGTGCAGGAGAGACTAACCAGAGCTGTGAAAAGGGGTTTGTGCCAACTAGAGAAACAGAACAGACGGGAACCTCTGGTAATCGCTGCAAATTGTTCTAATTGTTTTCTGCTCCATGTGTTTATTTAAAGGCCTTTTGCTCTGTTTCTGACTAGACAGGGGCTGAGTGTCTCACCACAGTGACCCTTTTGTGTTTTGATAAAGGCATTGCTTTGTTTTGAATATGTGATTGCAAGGAAAATGTAAAAAAGGCAAAAAAGAGTCCTTCCATTAAATTATTTGCAAGCATGTTCTGTCCTGATCCAGCACACAAAGCCAAAAAAGGCAATGCAATAACCATTCGAAATATTTTTAATACACGGTCTGCCTAGATCACCTGAACTGATCTAATCCAAACAGAGCTGCACCAGCCTGGAGAGCAAACATCGCACCCACCGCAGCGCCCTGCGCCAGGCTACCGTGCTCTCCTGGTTGCAAAACCAGACCCTTCACGCCCAGTAAAGCACGCACCGAGGACAAGAGGGTACCGGTGAGTTTGCTGGCCCTGGCACGCTGCTGCACTCCCAAGTATTCGCCTGGCCCAGAGACAAAGCTGAAGTGCAGCTGTGTCCCAGACCTGGCCATTGCAGCGTGCTGGGGAGTGGGTGGGAAAGGGCTGGCAGCCAGAGCCTCCATTGCAGGAGCTCTAAAACAGGGGGGTCAGCTCAAAAACAGGGGGGTCAGCTCAAAAACAGGGGGGTCAGCTCAAAAACAGGGAGGACAGCGCTAAAACTCCCGGGGCAGCTCCTCCCCCCTGCCTGTGTGTCACCGTGATGATGAAGGAGCCGGCCGTGCCCTAACCAGCCTCCCGGTGGCACTGCCCATGCCCGTTCCCCGGCGTAGGGGACCCGCAGCCTCCCCTGTCCCCGCCCCGCGCTCCACCTGCGGCCCCGGCCCCACTCGCCCCCCGCGGGGTCCTGGGTTGGGATCCACCCGCCCCCTTCACCGCCGCGCCCCAGCCCGACCCGAGCCCCCCCGGGCTCTGCTGCCTCCTCCTCCTCCCCTCTTGCTGGGATGGGGGCCGGGCTGCAGCCCCGCTCCGCTCCCCCGCTGCCTCCGAGCCTTCCCAGACAGTGTCCAGGCTGCAGAGAGCCGCGGTTCCAGCCTGAGCACCCCGTGCCCCCCTGCCTCCTCCCCGGCAGCTCTCCGGGCACTCCCGGTTCAGGCCGGGCTGGGTCGAGGTCTCCCCGCGGCGGGGCCGGAGCCCGGGGGGGGCAGCGGGGTCTCCGCACCCCCCGCACAGGCGCCGGGGGCTGG
>VZRW01013821.1:1062-75888 GCA_013398125.1 Aegotheles bennettii
TGTGGCCTCACTAGGGCAGAATAGAGGGGGAGGAGAACCTCTCTCGACCTACTAACCACCCCCCTTCTAATGCACCCCAGGATGCCATTGGCCTTCTTGGCCACAAGGGCACATTGCTGGCTCATGGTCATCCTCCTGTCCACCAGGACCCCCAGGTCCCTTTCTCCTACACTGCTCTCCAGCAGGTCAGCCCCCAGCCTGTACTGGTGCATGGTGTTGTTCTTCCCCAGATGCAAAACTCTGCACTTGCCCTTGTTGAATTTCATTAAGTTTCTCCCCGCCCAACTCTCCAGCCTATCAAGGTCTCTTTGAATGGCAGCACAACCTTCTGGTGTGTCAGCCACTCCTCCCAGCTCAGTGTCATCAGCAAACTTGCTGAGGATACATTCTGTACCCTCATCCAGGTCGTTGATGAAGATACTGAACAACACTGGTAATGGTAAAGTCATGGGATTATTTCCATGTTAATGCCATTCTGATGACTTCTAGATGAACCACTCATACCTTTACTGGTCTGGATATAGAAAGCTGGTTTAGTTTTCGTTAATGTTTTTTATTTATTTGCTTACTGCTTGTGGCTATTGAAACATCAGCTACCAAGAGAAGCATTCAAATAGGATACTTTTAAGTCAAGTTCAGTAGCACAAATTTCCATTCTTGTATACAAAGTGCAGTTTCAGGAGATCTAAGACACATTGAAACTAGAGCCTGCAATACTTAAATAAACAAAGTGTCATGATGTCTGATTTAGGATATAAATTGATAAAAGAACAAGGAAAGAAGTGCTGCCATTTCTGACAGTTTCAGCCCAACATCCTCATTAACAGAGTAGAGGTTGACATTTTTAAACCCATTCATAATCATCTTTGAACTACACTCTGAAACCAGAACAGTTTTTGCTTCCTCAGTAGCTGACATTGTCTTCTTGAATGTTTTGATAACTCTCACTAGAGGCATTGTGTGGTGTGTTATGTTTAAGCTTTATGATTTGTGTGAATGTCACATCAAAATATATAAAAGAAAATCCAAGTGTCAGAACAACATAAAGATATTACCAGAAACTTTAATTAATGTAAGAATGTAGAGAGGGAACAAAAGCACAGGTCTTTTATTCATACTAAAAGCTAATTTAGTACAGACTTATTTATTTCATTTTAATTTTATATTTTCAGAATGCATGTCTTATGTAATATATATAAACAACCAGGGAAACATCTCAGCAGATACTAAACAAATTTGTGTTCAGTTTTCTGGGTGCACAAAAAACTTAGCCTTTCTTGAAGAGGTGTGTAGGAATATGAGGAGAAATTTACAATTAAATATTACCTAACATAGCTTGAAAAATTAGCATGCTATGATTTGATCTAAAAGAATATAATGCCTAAAGGAAGAAGATAGCAACATTTCAATTAAAATAGGAATTGTCAATAAGGTTTTCGTAAGTAGACTAGAATAGGTTATTAAAATAAACATTGAGAAATGCATTAGGATAACACTTTATGAAGAGTCTTGGGTTTATTTTCAAATGTACCAGGAAATTTTGCAACTTTGCCTTGTCCATTACTGAATAGTAAATAGACATAAATGAGATTTGTGTGTGTGTGTCTAAATCATTGCTCTACCAGAACCAGATTATTTTAACAGTCCTTTTTCCAGTCTACTTTACAGTGACTCACTCCAATAGCTCCATGTCCTTCTCTTGCTGGACACAGTACTCTATGTGGGCTCTCATGAGAGCGGAGTGGAGGGGGAGAATCACCTCCATCGACCTGCTGGTAAAGCTTCTTTTGATGCATCCCAGGATGCTGTTGGTTTTCCAGGCTGCAAGTGCACATTACCAGCTCATGTTGATCATTCATAACAAACACCCCTAAACCCTTTTCCTCAGGGCTGCTGTCAAATCTTTCTCCACCCATTCTGTATTTTTTCATGGGATTGCCCTGACCCAGGTGCAGGACTTTGCACTTGGCCTTGTTGAACTTCATATAGGACTGGTTTAAAATATTTTATTTCACTGTAAAATAGAAATTAGGATAAAATTCAACCCATAAACAGGGATTTTCTCTACAAATTCAATCATTTTTCCTGTTTGATTACTGACAATTTATTATTCCTTCAGTATTCACTTTCATTATGCCTTCCTTTGAATTCCCTCAAGACCTGAAGTCAATTTCATATATTGTTGTAACACTCACTAACATCATTCAGCCATTCTGAATAATTTTTCAGTTCAAACTGTCTTTTAGATTTGCTTCTGAGTCCTTTAAATTATTTATTTGGCCCAATTTTGGCAGAGTAACATTCTAAGGAATATTGTTTTGTGGTCAAGGCCTCAGTTCAGCTATTTAAACTTTGCCGGATGGGAAATCTTGCTTCAAAAACAAACAGAAATAAAAACAAAGTCAAAAAATCACACATACACACACACACACACAAACAAGCAAAAAAGCATACAAACAAAACCCTCAGAGAGATCCCAAATTTTTTTCTTTGAGATTTCTGGGATTTCCAGAATGTACTGTAAGATGTGCTTCCTCGTGTTTTGGTAAATTCGGGTAACATCTTTTGTTTATCCTCACAGAGTTTGGATGAGAGTCCTTTTTTTACATTCTTTAAACAACCCAGTTGTAAAAAATTGTCTTTGCTTCATCTCACACAAAGACCAAGGGAAAGGCCTTTCTCTTAAATATACACTTTTTCAATACTAAACCCATGCTTCTGTATCTCCAGTTAAAAATGGGTATATCCTTCCATGCCTTGCCAGATTTACCTTTGAGGGGCACATCTCAAATTAGTGCAATATTAATTTATTAATTAAATAATTTTTTTTACTCTTAAGTAATTACCTAAAACAGATCATGATTACTACATATTTGATCATTAATAATGGTTGCTCATTGCTTAGTCTATCTACCTGCACAACTTTTATTCTAGGGATATTTTGTATAATTGATCACATAAATTCTCATAGTGATTCGTATTACTCATCATCTAAACCATGTGGTAGTGCTGTTGCTGTCTGAGTGGGAAATATGAGCTTCGTAAACAGGAAGCAGATTTTTTCTGCTTCACTGAGCCTTAAAATATTGAAGGGTAGTTTGTGCAGTTTTAGAAGGTTTTGTTTATTTATTTTCTCCCTTTCCTGCAAAATGAAATGCCATCAGTAGTATTCTGCAGGCCTTCAAGCTCTTACTTGAAATAGTAACTAGTCAAATTGAATTTGCATGCAATAAGGTTTATGTGTCACCTACATAAGGCTTTATTTATTGAGGACTTTGAGGATTTGTTAGAGAGGAAAATCCACCGATTTTGTTGAGAAAACATACCCTGAAATGCATAACAGAATCAGGTTGCCATATGTAGTCCTGGACAATCTACTGGCAGGTCAAAAGGCTGTTGAAGAGTCAGGATTCATGACACAGCTGGAAGGAACTGGGATTCTTGTGCTGGCACCAAACATGCAGCTTCTGCAACTCCATCTACGGTGACATTAACCTTTGCCCTTGAGTGATGAGTTCTTATTTTCTTATAAAATTGTTTGAATTACTTACCTCTAGCTAAAATGTGGTTTAGCTACTGGACTACACTATGCATGATGATAGAGGGTGCTGCACCCGTTGTCTTATTACATTTGGTCAGCTGCTATTTGGCTTGGCAGCTGCTTCTCTCTTTCTTCCTTTCTCTCTTTCTCTCTTTCTCTCTTTCTCTCTTTCTCTCTCTCTCTCCTTCTCTCTTTCTTTCTCTCTTTCTTTCCTCCCCTCCCCTCTTCTCCCCTCCCCTTCCCTCCTCTCCCCTCCCCTTCCCTTCCCTTACTTTCCTAGGGACAAGTAATTGACCAACAGTGAGTTTTTCATAGTCCTGGGGCTTTTGTTCTCAGCTTGTGTCCTTATTTTCAAGTTCTCTGAAAGTTAAACTCCCCTAAACTCCACATTGTAACAAGAGACAAGTATCAAGTTCTTGTTCCTTGGTTCCCACAGCAGATTCTCATAACAAGTTCATAACAAGTCAAGTAGGCTGTATCCCTGATGCCTTGCAAAATTAGTATAAGGAAAATTAATGTTGTGCCTGCAGCCTTTTGCTAACAATGGCAATAGAAAACAAAATCTGAACCTGGTGAAATTTTGAGCAATACATGGAAGTGATGGGTGACACAGTGCTTGCAATAGTAGACAACTAGATCAATACCTTCCTTAGCCAGTTCTGCCAAGTTCTATCTTATCTTACTATATAGATTTTGATTAAACACTGATGTACAATTCCATTGACTCCTTAGCATACTTTGGTAAAAACTATTTTCTCTCCTTTAAGGGTTTTATGAATGCAGTCAGAGAAAGGAGATCAAGGTTCAATAAGACAACATAAAAACTTCTGCCAAAGTCCTAGATATGTATCTCATAGGGGAGGGATATTTAAGTTTTTATGTAGTTAAACTTTTGATTCTGATGAAAATGCAGCTGTTTCGCTTTCTGTTTAAGATTAGAATTTCCTGTTGTAATGCTTACACAAAATATGTTAACTCTTTGCAATGAGCATTACAGAAGGCTTAATTCCAGAAGTATATGAAAGTATAAGTCAGGCACTTAAACTTTTAATTGGTCATTACTGCCTTTTAAAATTATCATTGTGAAATTTTGAAGCCTGTTGACTTTTAATCCTTCTCTAGCTTTACTGCTTGTTTTGATATAAGTCTGAATCTCTGTCCTTCCTAAGAATTATTCCTAGGAATTATTATACAAATTATTCCTCTACTGACCTTTGTGAAAGCACTATGATAATTGCATGTTTTCCTACAGTTAAATCCTCATCTAAACCAAACCGCAGAAAGAGTTGCTCATAAGGTCAGATTTAAGACTTGATGTTTTTAATTTCATTATTTTTTAATCTTTTTAGAGATGATATTTGAGACTATAGTAGTTATTGGTGATTTATAACATTTTAACCAGTGTCATCCACAGCAATAAGGAAACAGCTGCTCACTGGGGTTAAGTGGATATCATATGCAGGAATTACCAATTTGACTTGGTGGGTCACTCACCTGAGATGAGTTAAAATCCTTGTTCCATTAAACCAGGGTGGAGTTTTGAAGCCTGAGTTACCACATCCTGGGATATTATATTCCATATGAAATGTTCCAAATTAGGAAAAAAACATTTTTTTCCAAATTTTTTCTTTTTTAAAAAAAATTTTAATGGAAGATATGTAGAATTATTTATTTTATTTTATTTGTTGAGGTGTTTAGAATGGGATTGAAGAGTCATGCAATAACAAAGATGATAAAATGAACCTTAAAACTGATGTCTTCTTCAATAGCTAAAATGTTTTTCTAAATGTACAATGCCTGCAGAGAAAACAGTTGAACCTGCTAAGCATCTGATTTGTCAAAGATAAGTACAAAGGATATAGAAGTTTTGAAGCCCGAGAGAAATCAACTTTAAATGATTTAAAGAACTTATGATCTTAACATCTCATGTGGAAAAATGCTTGTTGCTTGCAACAATGTTTACTAGTAAAACACTTAAAGATAATCTTCAACTCCAAAATTATAATCATAAACACATAAAGAAAACAAGAGAATTTAAATTAGTGACATATGCTGGCACTATCTCCTCTCCAAGTGTGTATTAAGTCCACAGACCTCTTGAAATTTTACTAAATGAGACTACAAATGTATATGTTTTGATATTACTTTATAAGACTGAATTTTCCCAGAATGTGAGACTGGCTTTGGATGCAACTCATAGCATTATACTCACACTGCCACTGAACAGCCAATATCACCATTGAATAGCAGAAGGATAAGGTGATTTGGTGATGAGGTTCAAAAGTTTTAAGGAGTTTAATTGGAATTTGCCTATGTACAGTCATCTAGATTCTCAGAACAGACAGTTTGGTGTCCAATGCAATTAGGGGAAGGAACCTGTAAAATGACAGGTCACCCTCTTTTTGGGGGTCTTTGGATCCGGAGTTGCTGTGCATTAGAACTGCTGATATTAGCTTCTGTTATAAAGACTGGGGAATTGTTCAAAACTTTTCCTCATCTGCAACTCCTTTCTTCAGTCCTGTTCCCTCACTGACTTTCCACAGATCCCTGAAGGTAAATCAAGCAATAAATACATGGGCATGGAAAGTAAATAAAGTAAATTCAATAAAGTCAATTAATCATTCCTAAGATCTTTGCGTGGTTGTTATTCCACTAAATCATCTTTGAGGAAGTTTATTGTTTTTTATTTTCCTACTCTTCTGGTTTGCCTGGTTTGGAAGAGGTAGATGTGAGGCACACTGTATAACATGGAACCATCAATAAAGCTGTTAACATTACTGCTATACAAAGATTCTCTGAGTAGCAGACCTGGTCAGTGAATCAAATACATGAGGTTAAGTAAATTCCTGAAAGGCCCATTCAGGAAGAACCATCTTGCTCCAGGTTTCAGGAAGCAAGATTAAAATCAGGTGGTTTATGTGAAAGAGAAACCTATTCTCTGAGTGTGCTGAGGCCATTTTGTGCACAGACTACAGAACAGAATCCATCCCTGAATGTCACCCTGCCTTACTTAATTAAAAATATTTTATAAAATCAATATTTTACAATCTCCAATGAGATTAAGGACATGTATTAATAGGTCCCAACCCAGACAGACTTAACTCATTCTGCTTTCCAGTTGAGAGGATGGTTTGTTTTGTTTTTTATAAGGACAGAAATTATGCTGGTTTGTGAGGAAAAGGAAAAAAAACAACGGAGAAATTTCAAGATGATGAGCCAGCTGTCTCACTGATCAATGGTACAGATACTAGATAACAGGTATTGGTATGTTCTGCTTGAGAGTTTAGTTGCTGGGTAAACATCTTCAAAGCTTTATTCTACAAAAGAAAACAACCTAAAGAAACAGTATTCCACTTGATTGTAACCCACATTATTATGATGGTGAAGTTGTTAAAATGGAGTGCAGGTCCATGATGATGGACCTTCTCACAGGTGCATAGTTTCATAATCACTATACTTAGTTTTCCCTCCAATTTTTGTGATTTGTATGAATAGAAAAGGGATCACATCAAATTTATGTTAATCCTTTAAATAATCCAATATTTCTAAAAATTATCCATTAGGCCTATGTCATATCAAAGACAGAAGTTCTCAAAGAAAACTTTTGGACTTGATCTTAAAAGTCTTTTCCAATCTAAATGATTCTAAAACCTTGACACAGCCTTGAGGGAAGTGTTTAATGTTTTAGTGTGAGACTCCAAATGAGTCCAGGTAAGTGGAAAATGACTTTATGCAATCATATAAACCAGTTCAGAAATTTCTGAAGCTCGCTTCAGTATCAAATGTCTGTACACATGATGAACTACAGGCATCTCAGCCAGAAACTGCCCTTGTAATTTTGTTTTTACATATGTAAAATAGAATCTAAAAATCTAATTGATGTTAAATGAATTTGCTGTTACGTAAGAAACACAGAATTTCAGCAAACTTACACCAGTGTGGGCCCTTCTCTCCACAGGTTCACAGGTTCTGCCAGGAGCTTGCTCCAGCACAGGCTTCCCATGGGTCACAGCCTCCTTCAGGTAAATCCACCTGCTCCCAGTGTGTGGTCCTCCATGTGCTGCAGGTGGATATCTGTTTCACCTTTAACCATGGGCTGTAGGAAGATCTCTGCTCTAGTACCTGGAGCACCTCCTCCCCCTCCTTCTTCACTGACTTTTGTGTCTTCAGGTTTGTTTCTCTCAGTTTTTCTCCCTCTTCTCTCTAGCTGCAGTTGCTGTTTGTGCAACAGATTTCTCTCCCTTTCTTAAATACATAATCACAGAGTACATCGCTTATCTGATGTATCATGTCCTTCTTTTAATATACTGAAGAAGAAAAGCACATCAGGAGCATAGTGGAATTTAAGAAAACAGGTAAAAAGAAAGTAGTAAGTGCAGTGAAAAATAAAACCCAAAGCATAAATATAGTAGAATAATGTTATTTCAAGTCTAGAAATTGACAGTTATGGTGAGGTGCACACTGAGATTTATTTAGTCGGAAGTACATACTGCAACATTAAAGTCAGTGTCATTCCCAGATCTTTAGGCCAAAGAGGATTTTTGGTGAACCACCTAATACATAAAAAACCAAAGGATCTGGGAATCATTGATGCTGAAATGTAAGGATTCAGTATAAAGTGCCTAGGCTGAAAGCAGAAGCATTTTCTCACTGTCTGTGTTTTCAGTCTCATGTGAACAGGCATGACATAAAAGACAGGGAAAACTATAAGAATTATTCAGTAAACTCTACTTGTGTGTAGACCTCATGATGAGTTTCAGGACCCTGTCTCCAAAGTCAGAGGGTGTAGAACTAAGCTGATTACTCATTGATCCAATCATTTTAAGGGTACCGTGTTGTCTGACCATCTGCATATAGAGACCAAGATATCTCATCAAGTAATTTTTTAACAATCCTGTAACTTCTGATTGCACTAAAATAGGACTAGTAATAACTAGGAGTTTATTAAAACCCTATTGTAAAATACAGATCATAATTTAGGAGTTTCTTATATTTTTTCTGCTATATATATCTTATAAATCTATCAAAATCAGTATGTATAAATAAAAACTTCTTATTTTTATCAAAACATTTGGTAGTATCACCTAAAAATTTCAGTAGTGATGATTAGGAGAGAAAAATGGAAGAAAATTATGTCAGAAACAATTGGAAATCATGTTTGAAAATACAAAAACTGGAAGATGGAAGAGTCATCAAATCAAAGGCCCATCAAATCTGGTAACTGGTCTATGAGAATGGCTAATAGTAGATGCATAGATGAAAGTATAAGGAAAAGACTTGTGAAAATAGGAATATTTTTCCTGACATGGTCACAGAATCACAGAATCACAGAATCCTAGGGGTTGAAAGGGACCTCAAAAGATCATCTAGTCCAACCCCCCTGCCAGAGCAGGGTCACCTAGAGCAGGTTAAAAATGGTCTTCAAAAAATTCTCAGAAATTTGCAGATCATCATTAACTTTATGAGTGAGGTGGTGTATCTTTTTGTGTAATAACCCTTGATGGATTATTTTCCTATGAATTTCCCTGTGAGTTTAAAGTTGCTTTCAGAAGTCTTTGGTGCCTATTGACATTCAAAATACTTTTTGCTGGAGAGCTCCAGTGTCAATTTAATCTGATGCTTCCTAACAGTTCTATGTGAAGAGGCAGTGACAAATCTTTCCCCGTTCATACTCTCCATGGCATTTATGATTTTTTAGATTTTTGTTGCACCTTCTGGTTCATTTTGTCCCCACATAAATTTAGCAAATTGAAGAATATTTTTGTCTTGGATGGTTCCTTGAATGGGGAATGATTCCTTACTCTCTGGAAGTAAATAATTGCTGTCACTTTTGTGACTCCCTTAATGGATGAGTCAGATATCTCAGTATTATTCAAGATGAGAGCTGTTGGATTTGCATAGTGGGACTTGATGCATTCTTTTCTTAAAAAAGCCTTCCGTTCTTTTCCTATTCATTCCAAACATGTATGGTTTTGTTTTACTACTGATCACTGAGCTGATGTTTTCATACAGCTGCTTATTACAAGTCAAGATCTTTCCTGAGTTCTAATTGCTCACTTAGACCCATCAAGGTATATGGAAAATTTGATTTTTTTTTTCCCCTAAGGGCATCACCTTTAATATATATACATTGAATTGTTCTACGTGGTCATTCAGTGTTATCAGCAGACTATCACTTGTCTCTCTGTTTCCTGGGGTGTTTATGACTAGCACAGACACCAACACAGATCCCTATGGGATCCTTTTCTCCACTAGACGCACTCTCCACTGGGAAAATAGACCATTACCTCCTACTTTGGTATTTTTCCTTTTGAAAAGCAATGTTTCTGTGCAATGGCCTTCTCATTTATCCCACAGTAGTTTACCTTCTTGCAGAACAATTTGTGAGGAATTTTATCAA
This sequence comes from Aegotheles bennettii, assembly GCA_013398125.1. NCBI lineage: Eukaryota > Metazoa > Chordata > Aves > Caprimulgiformes > Aegothelidae > Aegotheles > Aegotheles bennettii. The sequence goes on from VZRW01013821.1 coordinate 11,004, forward strand.
ACATCTTTTGGAAATCTGAGTAAACCATGTGTCTTTTGCATGTGTGCTGATTCCCACAAAGAAACTAATGAGTTTGCCAAGTATGATATCCCTTTACAAAAATGGGGAAGTCTCTTTCCTTGAATTTCACATTTTTCCACTAATCCTACCTTTTCTTATACTTTTTTTCCCAATAGGGTAGCTAAAGACATAAGATTTATTTGTTCATAGCTCTCAGGATTCCTCATGGACATCATTGGTAAAAGCAGCATCACCTTTGTTATCTTCCAGTCCCATAATACCAATATGGTGTTAAACAGGATTTATAAATAAATAAATAAATATATAAATAAAATTCCTAAGTGAGTATCAGTGGTAACTTGATACTGTTAACTTTTTTTCTGGTAAGTTCTACCTGCAGTTCCATTTGAAACATAACCCTTGCAAAGAAAAGTTCAGATGAGAGTCTCTGTAAGCCTCTGTTTATAAACTGTGAACACTAATGGAAAAGCTAAATCGTTTTTCTATTGCTTATCTTACCTGAGAACTCCTTTTATTACTTGCTCAGTTTTTGACCTTACACTCTTCCTTGTGGACTTGTAGCTCCCTGGAAAAGAGGATTTAATACTAGTTTTTATGCCCTTGGCAAACATATTCATTCTGGTTATGTAAATTATATTACTGCAATTCCCTATCCCTCTACATGATTTAGATTATAAGCTGTGAGAGTGATAGACCAACTGCTATCCTGTTTATACATCAGTAAGCCTATGAAGGTTCAGATGCTGGGATTCTCCCAGCTATACAATAAAACCTTTTTTTCTAATTGAATATGACTAACAGTAAAAGGTATAGCAAAGGCAGTGTAAAATTAGTATTGCACAGACAGGTTATGACAGAATGTGGGAAATAGTAATGAAACTGCTCCTGATTTGCAGATGGGAAAGGAGAGCCCCATACTAAACTCTTATGAAAGGGAATAGTTATTAAAGATATACCTGACACAATGAATGATGTATCTTTATTAATAATAATATTTGAGATGTAAGAACCCTGTATTTGTGTGGAGAGAGTGGATTTTTTCATGCCTTCCAGTAGAACTGAAGTCATGTTTTTGCACGTTTCTGTGCTTTATAGAAAAATCTCAAAGACTTAAAAATGTTTTTTTAAGCAAAACAATTTGAGATAGATACTTTCTAATTTATAATAAAGTAATATTTTTTAAAAACAGGTTTTTTACTCAAAACTATTTCTTTATTTATCCTAAAAAAGATTCACTATGGTACTCTAATTCCTCTACATAGTTTCATTTACACCAGCAGTAAAATGCCATGTACAAGGAAGACACTAAAGATTTATTTTTATATGTAAGTTTCTGCTTGTCAAAAAATATTTTCATTGTAGTAACTTCAAAATTACCAATAAGCAAGAAGAGAAACTTAGATATCTAGCTTGAATATAGATACCTACTGTTGATACTTAAATTTAGGAAACTTCATCCAGATATGAATCCCACCCTTTAAACTGTCTAAATCTAATTTCTTCGGCTAATGTCATAGCTGTGCCACTTTTGTAATTTTTAAAAGGCTATGAAGATCAAATAAAGTCCCTCATGGCTGGATTAATGCCACTACTACACTCATCTCCAAAAAAGGCAAGAGGGACAATCTGCGGAGCTGCAGGCTGCTCAGCCCCAGTTTGGTCCCTGGGAAAATGGAGGTTAGTCTTCTTCACCACCCTTGATGTACTCATAAAGGTGAAGGAGGTAAATGAGAACAGTCCATGTAGATTGAACAAGGAGGCTGGACTAAAGACCTACTAAGGTCCCTTCCATACATGATCCTATGATTCTGTGATTAAAGTCCTTTATTTGCAAATAGTGTACTTATTCAGAGATCTTTGGAATGCTAATGAAATACATTTCAGAGATTTCTCCTACTGGAGCAGGATCACTGGAATATGATATATCATAGCCTTACTATCTACAATGCATTCTATAAATTATAAAATATAAGATAGTTCCTGCTCAGCAGAACTGTAAAACAGACAAAAAGAGAAGAAAAAACAAAACATACCAAAGAAAACATAGGAAAATGAAAGTATAGTTTTGTATTAGTACTTGATGCGATTGCATAGCATATAACAGATTTTAGCTATCACAGTACAGACAAATGTTCAGAAAAGATTTGAATGACAAGACAGTAATGGATTTAGAAGTGAAAAACATTGTCTCCACTTCAATTCACATCCAAATAACAAGTTAAAGAGTCAGTAGAAGTACCTAGGGATATTACTCTGAGATCAAAATAAATATATATATTAGAGAATAGACATATCTTTAATGCAACATGGGGAAAAAAAATGACCATTTTGGAATAAGCATAATAATCTTTGTGAAATGTAAATGGAAAACTGTAGTCTTAATTAGGTAAATATAAGAAGTTTGATCACATTTGCAGCTATATCAGACTGTTATAAAATCATAAAATCATAGAATAGTTTGGTTTGAAAGGGACCTTAAAGATCATCTAGTTCCAGTCCCCCTGCCATGGGGAGTTAATTCCCAGAAATTGCATGCAGTTGCAAACCCAGATGACCTAGCAGCTTTTGTGCTTTACTAAACTGGACACAAACAAATTCCAAGAAGTTCCAGTGTGCTGAATGGTTGAAAAATTTCCAAAATATATTTGTGTTGTAAATATTTTTCAGAAAAATATTACCACACTAAAGAAGCCTTGCTGTTGTTTACTCACTTGAGCACTAATAATGGTAACTTTGGTGATCAGAGTACTAAAGGGTAATATAATATCTTACACACTTGCTGAAGGAAAATGTATTTGCGGTAGGCACTGGTTCAACTTCACAATAAAATTCAGTGATTCTTATAAATGACATTCCATTGAAAAGTGATGAGTTATGGCAATATCTCAGCAATATGGTTTAATGAAATACAGTTTACAAAAGGTAGAGTTTTCTAATCTCCCTTACTTGACAGACAATGTAAGTGGTTTTCTCCTAACCTAATATATATAGGACAAGCAGACAACACCAATTTTAGCTAGTCACCTTATATATTTAGAGAGAGTTAACAAAAGTCCTTAGTAAATTGTCTTTCTGATGGGTGAAAAGTGTAAATCACATGTTGATAAAATGACTTACAGAAGTCCTGTGATTCCTTTCTCCATCCTGTGGCAGAACACAGTACATCTATATTTTACTAGTCAGGCGTCTGTTAAATCTCTGTTCATTTTGATGATGAGTATTTTATGACCTCCATCAGTTAGTACTCAACTGCTCTCTTAAACTGAAAGTCCCTCCAAAAAAAAATCTTTTCTGCTAAAAATTAGGATGATTTTTTTCTCATTCTTTCTTCAAAAAACATTTAGAACTAGAAATCTTCATAAGTCCATAAATGGAAATTTGAAGTCCATAAATGGTAAATTCTCAGCATGTCCTTCCTCAGCTGACAAAACTTGTTCATCAACAACACCAGCCTTATATTTCTCTTATTTATCTAAAGCTGTTCTCTCTTTATTTGCTGTTCTCTCTTGGTCTCTAATCTTCTGTATGTTTTGTAACATGCTGTGCTTAAAATTTGGCACTCTGCTTCCTGAAGTCTGATGCAAGAGGAAACAGAAATGAAAAATAATCTCTGATATCTCTCAGTGCTGTTTATTAATTCCTTCCAAGATGGGAGACCAGCACTGCCTCTGCCATTCCCATGTTCATTGATTTATTCCAAGATTTCACTTAAAACAGAAAATCAATTATTAATAAGATATTGAATGGTATAGGACTTAGGACACTTAATTTCTCCTTCAAAATATGTAAATAAGTACCACATCTTTTTTTTTAATATGTTTTTTCAATTGATCTATAACCATCCTGTTGTAATATGGTCATAGAATCACAGAATGGTGCAGGGCTTTTAAAGGTCATCTAGTCGAAATCCCCCTGCACTGAGCAGGTACATCTTCAATTAGATGAGTTTGCTCAGCGTTTCACTACCATATTGTAAAAAATTGTTTCTAATATCTAGTCTAAATCTAGTCTTTTTCAACTGAATACCATTACCCCTTGTTCTATCACTACAAGCCCGCTAAAAAGTTTGTCCCTGTCTTTCATAGAGGTCATCCTTAAGTACTGAAAGGCCACAACAGGGTGTCCCCAGAGCCTTCTCTTCTCCAGGCTCAACAACCCCAACTCTCTCAGCCTGTGTCCATAGGTCGGGTTCTCCAGCCCTCTGACCATCTTTGCGGCCCTCCTCTGGACTTGGTCCAACAGGTCCATGTGCAGGACCTTGTACTTGGCCTTGTTGAACTTCATGAAGTTCACATGGGCCCACTTATTGAGCTCATCCAGATCCCTCTGGATGACATCCCATCCCTCAGACATGTCAGCCACACCACTCAGCTCAGTATCATCTGCAAGCTTGTTGATGGTACGCTCAATTCCACTATGTCATTGATGTAGATATTAAACAGTACTGGTCCCAGTACGAACCCCTGAATGACACCACTTGTCACCGACCTCCATCTGGACATTGAGCCATTGACCACTACCCTCTGGATGAAACCATCCAACTAATTCTTTATCCATTGAGCAGATCACTCATCAAATCCATCACTCTCCAACTTAGAGAGAAGGATGTTGACAGGGACCATGACAAAGGCCTTACAGAAATCCAGATAGATGACATCTGTAGGTCTTCCCTTGTCTACTGGTGTCATCACTCCATAAGTCCACTAGATTGGCCAGGCAGGACTTGCCCTTGGTGAAGCCATGCTGACTGTCTCAAATCACCTCCCTGTTCTCCATGTGCCTTAGCATAGCTTCAAGGAGAATCTGTTCCATGATCTTCCCAGGCACAGAGGTGAGGCTGACAGATTTGTAGTTCTCAGGGTCCTCTTTTCTACCCTTTTTAAAAGTAGGTTCCTTTTTCCAGCCACTGGGGACTTCACCTGACTGCCATGGCTTTTCAAATACCATGGAGAGTGGCTTGTCAGCTACATCAGTCAGTTCTCTCAGGACTCTGGAATGCAGCTTGTCTGGTCCCATAGACTTATGTATATTCAGGTTCCTCAAGTGACCATGATTTTCCCTTACAGTGGGAGGGACTTTGCTCCTCCAGTTCGACTTCCAATCCATCCACTCTTCCCACACCCACAGGAGGTGTGGGAAGAGAGGTTACCAGTGAAGACTGTGGTGGAAAAGTTGTTGACTACCTCATCCATTGTTACCAGTTTGCCAGTCCCAGTCACCAGGGTGGGAAGGCTTTCTTTGATCTTCCTTTTCTGTTTGATGTAACTGTAGAAGCTCTTCTTGTTATTCTTTGTGTCCCTTGTCACGTTCAGCTCCATCTGTGCCTTGGTCTTCCTGACCTGATCCTTACACAACCATTCAGTGTGCCTATAGTCTTCATAGGAAACCTTGTCCCTGCCTCCACTGCCTGTGCATTTCCTTTTTGCCCTTTCTACTGCAATTTCATATTGCAGTCATACAAATTGATGTAAACTTGCTTATCAGAAGATTTTAAAAAGATTCAAAATTCCTGATTTTCTATGTCAGTTAGCACTTCATAGAAGGTTCTTAGGTCTGACAATACGTTTTGATACAAACATCTGGCAAAATGTTTATTCTATCATCACCTTGTTACTTGTTAAGTGCTTACAGATTCTTCAGTACATTCCCTGGTATATTTATGGGCTTCAGAATTAATATGTATACTGTTCTGTTCACCAAGATTTCTTTTGTGAGGAGCTGTACACTTGTCCATCTTCTCTGGCCCTGTGGGAGACCTTAAAGATGATTGCTAATGGGTTAGAAATTGATTGACACATTTCCTAAGTATTTTAATGCAGTATCTTGCAACTTGTGGTCTGTGGACTATTGGAGGTCTGTAAGACACCAGAAAATAGTTACTGCTTTATTTATTTGTTAGACAGAATAGACTGCAAAACAGAGAAGCATGGGGAAGGGAACAAACAATTAATCCAGGAACATTTCTATTAATAGCTTCCAAAAAAAAAGAGTATGTAAAGAAAATGAAGGAGAAGTAAGAGATAAAAAGCCAATGTTTATGGCTGTTATCATAATTTGTCTGCAGAGGCAAACCATAGTGGCAATACTATGGAAGATGTGTTATGAATGTTTTTTCAGAGATACTGAGGGGAGAAAAGAAAGGAAATGTCTTCCAACTATGCTTAGTAGTATTTTTAACAATGATTTACAGGAGAAAAAACATAGTTGAGAAAGTTTACTAATATCAAAAAAGTAAATGAAATTGACAAAAAAAAACAACAAACAACTAGACACTGATCTGAAGTAGTTTGGATGGCTCAGAAAAATCCAGCAAATAGTGTGATTCAGTATGTACAGTCACAAAGTTATACATCAGGACTTGCTGTTATCCTTAAAGCCTTTTATCCTTAGTCTTTTTCCATGAACAAGAGCCAAGAGATTGCTGGATAGTTCTCTAATAGTTTTTCACTATTGATTAGAGATTTCAATCAGGTTACACTGATGTAAATTTTTACTACTGAGTCATACAATTATTTAACTGTGAAAAGCCACTCTGCTATGCATAGTTATGCATAGTTATGCATGAAATTCTGTGAACTGTGCTATCAAACCATGTGTTAAAAATGGACTGTTCTGATTTAAAAGTCTAAATCTATAAAAGCTAGTGCCAAATAAGAATCAGGTGTTGCTTTTTAGTTTAGAGTATTTCACTGGCCCAGGAAAAGAGGCAGTTTGGGAAGAAATTGACTAGATTTTTTCAGTTCTTCTGTACCTATAATTTATTTCAAACACAGTGCACAAAGCACATAAAGAGAAACATAGTAAAACCCTCCCAAAACCCCAATGAATGATACAGAAGAATACTGTTGGAGATCTACTGACCAGAAACCCCTATCTTTTTCTCTCATTTCAGCCGTGTTGATCCAAGCCGAAGGAACTCCATGAACACAGTGCCATAGGAGAGGTCTTTAAACACCTCTCTGTTGGAGAAAACAGTTTACTAGTGAATAACTTGTCAGTGTTTGCTCAACAGAGCATACCATTTCATCAGATTAAACACAACAAATTTAAACAAAGGAGTTCTGAAATAAAGCAGTAGCTGACAATGGTCCGTTTCCAGAGCTTTAAGATTGCAAGGCAAAGAATATACCACATTAAAGAATATTAGAATTATGTCAGTCATTTATATGCTTGACAGCTCTCTTCATGGTACACTGTGGGATTAGGTCATTTTCCTTTTAGAGATTCACATATATTTTCAGGTAGTTAGGCTGATAGAGGAAAAGGTGCAAGAGGGTAGGATACTGAGCAAAATGCCACCGCTCTCCTCTCTGTCTTCTTGGCTAGAATTCAAATTTAAGCAGAATAATAATAAAAAAAATGTACAGCACTGTAGGGGTAAGTCACTGGCATATGGTGAACCAGCTACTCGATATCTTTGTGATTAACCACGCAGCATATGTATCAGGAGTCATTTAGAGGGATAGGAACCAGAGACAGCATCATCTGTTTCCAGTCGGACACCGGAAGTGGTATGGAGCAATACCGGAAGTCACCTGGGCATGCTTCCAGTCACGAGACTGGAACACTACCGGAAGAGACAGAGACCAACGCGAAGTGATGGGACGTGGACCAATAGCAATGTCTATAGCACTGTGTCCGCCCTCACGTATGGGGGATGTGGCCAATCACGGTGCACGCTTTCAGCGGCTGAATTGAGTGTATAAAAGCAGTGTTAAAGTAAATAAAGTTGTTCTTTGCTGGCTTCATACTGGAGGTGTGGTAAAGTACCTATACCCCTGCACAACACCACTATCACCCAGCTGAGAAAGGACAGAGGCAAACCAACTCTTCTTGGCAGAAAAGACAAAGGAAAGAAGAACCTTCCATCCCACATTGCTGGGAAATATGGAAACATCAGAGAACTATAAAGATGATACTATGTGGTTAACCTATGCAATTTCAATTTCCTTTCCTTTGTTCTTGTATTAATATATTTGCGTTAAAGGAGAATCAAAGCTTCTTAAGAGTTTATGCTTAATCCCTCTATGTTCTTTCTTCAAAAATATCTTTAAGATTTCTGTTTCTCTCTCAGATTTCTGTTATTATAAAATACATGAATAGCTAATTTAGCTGACAGTGGAATAAGTTCATTACTTTTGCTCTTCTGCCTCTTTCCTCAGCTATTTAAAGCTCTAAAGAAAATACCTTTCTAAGTAGACTATATGTTCTGTCATATTTTTGAAGGACAAGTCAATCTATAACACTGAAAACTGGAATATTGCACAGCATATCAACCGTTGCAAAGTGAGAGGAAATGCTGTTTGAAAAACTGCAGAGCCTGAACCTTGAGTTTGAACCCAGTCCATTTCTGAAGCATTCCAACAGCTATAAAAAGAATAGTCTTGATATACTTAAATTCAAAATAGCAAACTAACTCTGATTAGGTGAGGTCTACATTTTCTATGGCATGTTCTTACTTGAATAAAAATTTTCCAAATAACGACATCAACCGTTTGGTGTAAGAACATATCCAGAATATGTTTAGAGGCTGTGTTTTTTGATGACACACATTCTATACAGAAGAGTTCCCAAGTTGTTTGAAGATACTGCTTGAGTATACCTAACACAGACAATTTTGCTTTAATAAGCAGTTTAGCAATTGTAGTGACTTAAACCAACACAGCAGTGTTAATTGACTTTTATATAGTGGCTTGGATGTTAGATAACTCACTGATGAAGATGAAAATCCAGTTTCAGGTTTATTTTTAACCTGAGGAAGTTCAGACTCAAAACTTTATTTTACAATGGGTGAACTGATCACTGTGTCATAGGTTTAGATAGGGAAGCAAACCTACTCTATCTGTACCACTCTTCACTGTGAAGTAAAGAATACAAGTTTGATGAATGAAAAAAAGGAAAAATGATAGTGTGAACTTCATCTAGTTTAGTCACCCAGCAAGGAGTGGGGTTTCCCAGCTTTTACTTTTCTGGAAGAATACATGTATTTTATATTTAATAACCCTCTTGATCACTTTGATAACAGGATCATTCTGGGAGACAGTCAAAGGAAAGCTCAGACTTTCTAGACAGAGAAGATGGGGGTTTTAAGGTTTTAATTACAGCTGAGGGAGAACTGCATGACTGCTCTCTCTCTTTATTGAAGAGAAACATATTACTCTACTTCAGGTTGGTATTATTTGTTGCACTGCCTTAACTTGAGACAGGAGAAAAAAGAATACTTTATGTGATTTGTATTTAAAAGGAAAATCTTTAACACAAATTGTATTCCTGATATTGTATTGCAATAAAACTTAACAAGATAACGTGGAAAGACAGTGAGGTTGCTGTAGGCTCTAATCATATCAGGTGTGCTTAGCAGGAACTGCAGTGCATCCGTGCAGAACGTGTGTATGTTCTTAGAGTACTTGGCAAGGCTGAGGTAATTGTGATCTTTCTTGAAAATTAAGAAATCCCAATCTCCTTTTAATACCACATTTTTTCCTGGATTGTCCACCTCAAGTGCTTTGTAACATGAGAATACAAGGATTTAAAATAGAGGTAATATTTTGAGTCACTTGCCTACACTTTCCATTATAATAATACTGCCTATTTACTTCAAAGCACAGAGATCTGATGATCAGATTTCTGGGACAGACTCGTATTTTTTTTGTATTTGTGCAGCATCTTGCATAGTAGGGAAGCAGTCACTGTTTTGGGCTATTCAGCACTAGCGCATTACAGACTATTCCATAAAGTTGTATGTCTCTTCATTTCTTTCCTACCTGCCAAGAGCAGCAGAGCATAATTTTTCTGGCCCCTATAGAAAGAGAAAACCAGAAATGGCTGACAACTTGTCATAAAATATATCCTACTGGTGAAAAAATATAAACACTACTGAAGGAAAGTAGTAATAAATATCTTGAACAAATTCACTAGGGAAGTTGAGTTTATCATAACATCTTTTTCCAGCAAATCCTCTGAAGAATGGTTTAAAAGAGAGGAATGAATAGAACAATAAAATCGTTGCCCATGACCTCCTGTTGGCCTTTCCAAACACTATTTCCATAGTATTGTGTTGATATGAGGGAAAACAAACACAATTAACTTTATTTTCTGTATGTTGATTTGAAAGATTAAGAGTTCTAAAAGTAGTTAAATGACTGTCTCTTCAATGTGTAAATTCATTCTTTATGTCTTGTAAAGTCTAATGTTACTAAAGGACGATGAAGCAAAAGAATCATGTGCAAAACAGTTGGTATTTTATTAATTAGTATGTACATATATTAAAAAAACCTCACCTAAGAAAGTGGACAGACTGTTTCATTAATTGAAATTTTCATAGAATCACAGAATTGTTGAGTGGTTTGGATTGGAAGGGACCTTAAAGATCATCTAGTTCCAAACCCCCTGCTATGGGCAGGGACACCTCCCACCATACCAGGCTGCTCCAAGCCCCATCCAACCTGGTCTTGAACATTTACAGGGAGGGACAGCCACAATTCCTCTGGGCAACCCACGCCAGTATCTCATCATGTCTAACCTTACCTGAGATCTAGAATATTACATGCTAAAATTGTGTTTCTTAATGATTATCTCCTGTTGAGGGCAGTCTCTACATATGTAAGGTGATCAAAAACTTTGTTGCAGAAAGACAGACCTTATTCCTCTTATTTGTGTATCTGGTCCCATCAACTGGGCATTTCTTCATTTTAGTAGAAGGCAAGTAGGATGGTTCAAGATCTGTAAATTGCATATTAAATTACCCACATCTATATAACATTTAATTCAACAAGAAGAAAACAAGATTTTTTTCCTCATGTAAAATGCTACTTATATTTCTGATCATTCCATAATCAAGACATTGAGAAAAGAAGAATAATCCTGGGAATAAAATTAGATAGACTTCAGCGGGACAGAAAGATTTCACACAATGATATTTATATATGTGTGCTGCTCAGTTTTTTTAGAACTAAGTAATAGGCAACGTGTAACCTGTATATATATTAGATAATGATATACTGAAGGTCATAAAACTGCTCCTATTTAGCTTATCATCTGACAGCTAAGTAAAAGATATTCAAAGGCAGATGATAAAAGTGAGGAATCTCTAAGTCTGTTGAAATTCATTGCCACCTCATTTTACTGTTTCAGATTAATTAGTAGGTTACACAGATTATGTACATGTGAAAGCATAAGGTCTATTAGGTATGCAAAAAACTCATGTTTCTGTATATGCAATCAGAGTTTGCCTGAGGTTAGAAAGAAACATCTTATATTTTAAAATTATTGAATAGATGAAATTGTTACATGCAAATCATAGGGAAACTTTTGCCTTTCTCTGAAATTTCCAACACCTGACTATTACAAAATAAAATGGTTGAATCCTTAAATCTCTTTCAGTGCAGAAAAAAGAATATGGTGAAACCAAATTGAAGTGTGCAAAACAACCACATGTTCATGGGCTAATCCCTAGATCTGTACATGAGATTCGGTAGAGACAAAATATCATCAGCATTAAAACAATTTTTAAGTTAACAAAGTTTTCTGTAGTCCTTATACTTTTCCACATAATAGTCAAAACTTATATCTGCCTCAAAAGTCATACCTATCAACTCAAGGTTTTTATGAACATGTTTCCTTGACTTGATACTCTTCTCTGAATAGTAAGATTTTAGAGAGGAAATTACAAACTAACATCTAGTCAGGCTGTTGCAAGCAGAATAAAAGTTCTATTAACTTACAAAAAAAATTTACGTTTTACATTCCAATAAGAAAGTTGTGAAATGGTCACAGTACCTGAAAACACAGTGAAACCGTATGAAAAATTTGAAACTGCAATTTTGTTTTGTGCGTATTTTATTAAACATAAAATAAAATAAAAAATCAAACAAATTGTCAAAAGTTTGAGTATGTACAGATTATTTTCTAGCTTTATACACGTAAAAGTCCCTCAAGAATACACCATCCCTTCATCATTATAGTAGAAAAGCTGAGAAAAAAAGTAACACGAGTCAAGGTTGTTGACTATTCATAAGAAAATACAATTGCCAGTTGAAATCAAATTAATATGACCATGGTAATGCTATATTACAGTAGCAAAGAGTTTGTAGTAGACAAACATGCTGTGACAAAAGGGTAAGACAGTCCACAATACAGAAAAATAAGACTGCCGATGTCTTGTATTTTAGTAAGTTGTAGCATGGAGTACATGAAACAAAGATGTCATTATTAAACACTGCAGCTCATTAAAGATGCACATACGTAGAAGCATAGATCTCAGAGGCCAACTGTGTCTGTTGTGGTGGGTGTATGCAAACAAGAGGGAGATAGCTGTAGACAGTAGGTATAGAAGGTCCATGAGCCACACTTGGCCAGTTGTTTATGTTGTGATTTAGCTGGATCTTACTGGACTTTTGGATGAAGTCCTTACTCTTTCCATTCTTGCATCACCACATAAGGTTTGGCCTAATCCTACTAAAAAGCACCTGTAAACACCTGGGAACAGAATGAAGCAGGCAACAAAACCAGCTGTAAACCCTGTGGCTTCAGGACACTCAACCACAGTTTTCTTCTTCAGGCCCTAAAGGCAGGATGCTCCTGGCCAATAGTGACTTTATCACAAAAAAAATGCATTAAGCAAGTGTAATCAAGCATCATGTACAGCTATGTGGCAGCCACTCTCTCTCCTCTCCAGGTGGGTTGGTGGGTTGCTCCTTGTTACTCTGCAGGCTTTGCTACTGTCAGATGCATCTTCCACATCCCTGATCCTCAAGCAAGCTGCTCCTCTTCAGATGCAAAATTCATTTTTTCTTGTCCTTTTATGATGGTTTGAGTCATTTCTGGCCTTATGCTAGTCCATATAAATGTCAGGCTGTTTATCAAGAAGGAAATAATAAAACTGGTCTGTGCACAAGACATCACCATACCCAGACCACCACTATTAATTTGCATGTGTCAATAAGGGGATTAACATGCCCATGTTGAAGACATCGTCAGGCAGAACACGTGAAAGTGTGTGTGGTATGACAGAAACAGTCTGCAATGCAGAAAAAAATATTTTGAAGTTTTTTCAGTTATGAAGAATTACTGAAAATCAATGTTGACACTCAAGATAAAAGCAAAACTTTTTGCCAAAAAACAGCAGTCTTGGCTGTGGAGTTTTTTCTTGCTTTTTGCTAGATAATTCTGGTAATAGGTATTTTACAAAGAGGTAGATATAAGGTAAGAGTCAACTTTACTTTTCTCCTTGTTTTGTGAAATCCAAACAATATGCTCACTAGGAACCTAATCAATTGCCATAAGCAGAGATGTACTGAGACATTTGACTTTTATACAGAGTCTTTGGAAAAACTTCACTTGCAGGAACATTTATACAGAACATTATGAACCATCTTTGTCTACCATCTGAGAGTCAAAATGCATCTCTTTCCCTTATCTTAGGAAAAAAATGTCAAGTAAAATGTGTGTGCATCTGACATTTGAGCTGACCACAAGTATTCACTATTACACGGGCCTAGAATAAAGGTAGATATTAAAGCATAAATATTTATTGGTGGAGAAGAGTTAAATATATTCAAATTTTTACAGTGGTCTAAAATCAAGAGACAGATTTCATTTCCCCTGCAGTTTATTGACAAGAAATTCAAATCATCTGTCTCCTCGCTTCTTGCATGGATGTTATCCTGCAACCCTCAATATTTATGTAAAGATACATTTTTAATATTTAAAATATTTTTAATATTTGTAATATTTAAAATTATGTCACTGCATTTTTGCTTTGAAATTTGCCTTTTTAGCTTGAAAAAAGGCAAAACAATTTCAAAAGCAAAGTATTTTTCCAGAAAAATGAGAGTATTTCAGCTTGACACAAACTGACCCCAATTTATTATCCATTTTAAGACTATTATTTCAAAACACAAGCCCCCGATCTGAATTTTTCTCAATTTTTTCCTCACATTTGCAAAAGTGACACCACATTCAGCATTGATTTTCCCATAAGCCATATGGATAGTGTCCTACATAAAAAAGGGATCATACCAACTTTTTCTGAAAATGAGCTATGGAAAGATGAAACCTGTATAGAAGTGAACTGTCTTCTCCTGTGCAGTCACTGGTTTTGGAAGAATTAATGTAAATACACAAGCATTTTATTGCTAGTTATTCAGATTGCAGATACAGTTGAGAATGACTGATGCTGTAATAGTCTAAATAAATGCAGTTTGGGATTAAATTGACAACTGGAACATCATAGGTAATTTATCTCCCTGCAGCTTCTCCAGTCTATTGCCAGAGCTGCAAGGATTGCTGAAAGGACCTCACTCTGAAATCTGAAGCAGATCTAACCCAAAAAACTGACTTGCATTGTATGAAGAGCCTTCTCCTGACTACGTCAACCAGAATAAATTACTTTCATGGTATGGATTTTCTTCAAAACTCATGGGTTGAACAAAGTCCACATTTTGTAACTTCACAACTTCATCTATCTGACACAGTTAAAGGGAAGGTTTTTCTACCCCTACATTAGCAGATGTTTTTTACTTTATTTAGTCCCAATGGAGTCCTTCTACAATAAGATATCATTTATCAAAGATTATAGTTTCTAGCTAAAAATGAATATCTGACTATTTTCCTCCCCTTGAGAAAGATTTTGCAGGTCAGTGTTGAAACATACATGTCAATGAATAAAGTAATTTCATCTTCAGTATCATCAGTCTGGTATCTTTCATGGATAATAAATCTACTCAGAATAAAAAAGTGATATTCTTGGTGATATTATAAGGATCTCAAGTTTGTTTCCTAAAATTTCCATACTTCAGCAGAATGTTTGTAGTATTTTTACTGTTGAGGAATATTCTTTCCTTTTCTTTTCTGAACTTGTCTGGAAGGCAAAAATTTTAACACAGTTATGGTATAAAAACACAAGTAATGTTATAAAATGAGTAAGAAACAATGTAAAATTCCTTTTTTTGTTTATTTAGTAATTGTAACTGCAGAGGCAAAACAGTGGTATAGAAGCACACACAAGGTTTACCTGTTTGTTGTTCTTCACTAACAGATTATACTTGATTTATATTCCCATATTTATTAATGGAATGCTCCAAAATGTGAAATAAATTTTTCCTTCTGATTTACAAATATTCTGTAAGCACAAGTATTTCCTCAGCATGTACCTTTGACTTACTCCTCCTTTCTGTCCATTCATGATTTCTGAAAGAAGTGATTCTGTCTTTAATTATCATACTCTTTCAAGCACACTTTGCTTCAGGTTGATGCCATTTAGTCTTTGAATGAGAAACCCTCGCTGTCCCTTATTCTAAAAACCCAAGCCTTTCCTCTATGGACTATCCGAGTCCTTGTATCATCTTATATAACCTCTTCATAGAGCTGAGAAAAGGCAGAAATCTGAGAAACAGGGATGTTACATTTCTTCATTGCAATAAACTACTGGATATAACAGAAAGAAAAGAAGAATTCTGACTTTGAGTGAGAAATGAAAAATACTGGCCACTCTTTCCTTCCAGATCCTTTGAAATAAGAAAAGAAATGAGTTCATGAATAAGACTTTCTAGTCTTATTAAATTTCAGTGGTACCTATGCTATAATTGTAGTATCCATACTATATTTGTAAGTGGTTGGTCTTGGTGGTTATATCACAAAAATTAAACTAACATATTTCTGCTGAAATGACTAGTTTTTAAAATTCATAAAAAATTTTTCCTCTGTAGTGCTCTTTTTCATTTAATATATTGGATCTATAAGCATTTTGAGTTTCAGTTTTATTTTCAGGATATGGAGGAATCAGATGAATGAATGGCTTTGATTTAAGTTTCCTGTACACACTACGACAGTGATTGATTTATCATATAAACACACAATTTACTGGTCAGTAGCGCTACCTTAGCAAATCTTTTGAAAAAGAGCATATAAAAAAGAGAAATAAATTCATTTCAGATTGGAGTCTTTACATCAAATAATCTAAAGTCTGGGGTTATTTAAACTCAGTAAAAAGTTTAGTGTGTGTTGCAGCTTTGAAGTCCAGGACACTTCCACTTGGACCTGGGTACAGGAAATATAAACTGGTTTAGGAATGGAATCTTAATTGCAGTTTTAGTTTATGTTAAAATTGAGTATAATGGAATTTAAGGGAAATATTATTCTCATCTTGCTAAACTTTCTGAGTTTTCAGTTTCTGAATACTTAACAAATTTTAAAAGAAAACTTTCCAGAAGACAGATCAGATTCCAAACCAGTTTGGTAGCTGTGGCTCATTTCTAGAGGAACCATGCATAAGTTTGTAATAAGAGTCCAATAGAACAGAAAATTGAGCTTCAATCTCCTGCAAAGCCAGCAAATATACTTAGCACTATCCAGTTACCCACTGTGAGCTTAATAGATAATAGTGCACCTAAAATGTTCCACAGACAGCTGTGTGAGCAAAAATCCACCATTAAACTATGATACCTTCCCCAGCAATTCAGAAATTCACTAAAATATTTCTAATAGACATTAGTCTTCCCTCTCAAAGGGATACTAGCTTTCTTACAATGAAGAGACTTTAAAGATAAAACTTCAGACACCAGACAAGCAATTAGCTGTGCAAATGGATCACCTACTTACTCATTTATTCTTTAATTGATCCAAGTTAAATAGGTATTTTGAAAAGGACCCAGTAACTGGGAGAAGTAGTCTGAGTCTATGCAAGGACACACTATTTTATTTATCTTTCTGTAGTCACATCCCAGACAAATAGTAAAAGTAATGCACATAGTTTCCAGTTTGCACTTTAAATCCTTGCAGGCTTGTAGCTTTGTATCTAGAGATTACTTCTGTGTACATAATAATTTGGCAAACCAAATGGTAAAGCTATAGGGAATAAATCAAGAGTGTCTTATGTTGCCTACTTACCCAGCATCTCTAGGGAATCAAAATAATAGGACAGAATTTGAAGAACACACTTTAATAAGGAATGAGTTTGACCTCCTGATAATACAAAGGGGTAGCAATAATTATTCTGAATTTATGCTACTCATCTGTTGCACAGCCAGTTTATCATGACTTAAGTTACTATACAATAGAATTCAGCAACAACCCATGTATAAACTCTTTGCCTAAAGAAAATGTATTTTAATTTGAATCAATTTCAGCTTCTCTTTTGTAGGTTTTAGGTTAATTTATTTGTGTTTACATTAAGCTAAGTTTATAAATACATATGGTTAAAAGCGATCTGCTGAGGAATCGTTATTTGTCCTCATTGGAGGCCTAGTTAATGTGTTTGAAATATTGCTTAGTGACCTGTCCTACAATGTTATTCTGAAAAGATTTTGGATTTTCCTTAACCGAGTCATCAGTTATTGGTGGTACTGTATTTGTCTGCTATAGAAATTTTAAAATTCATATTTACGTTTATTAAAAATTTTCAAGATTATTACGTCTCTCTCTATGTGGTTACATTGTAAAGAAGGGCAGAGAATATGTTTAAGTAGTAAAATTATTGATACAAGTTTCATAGGGCAGAAATCGTGTAGGTTTTGCAAAGAAAATCAAATACTTAGTCATATTTCAGTCACATAAAATATGATGAGAAATCTTAATTTCTACCATTCAATATACCATTTAATCAAGAGAAGTCATCTTTATGTACTTTTCCAATATTTTAATTTTAAAAGTATGTTTATGACCTGTTTTTCATATGCCTGTGTTTTCTTTGTAGTCAAACTGCAAATTAATTGCTTCTTAGAATCAAAGCTAACACAACTCTGGTCATTTTAAATTGCCCTAGCTTTATTTTTGTTCTCCTTATTCTTGTAGGCTGCTCCCCATTCACTCAGTGATACCCTCTTCTTTGCTAGATGCCTCTCTCCTCAAGAACTCTTCACATTTTTACACTTCACTACTACTGGCAGTTTCCATCTACTCCATCCTTACTTTATTCATTCTTTCCCTTTCCCTTCTTTCACTTTCCCTTTCCCTTTGCCTTCCACTTCCCCTTCCCTTTCCTCTTTCCTCTTTCCTTATCTTCCCTTTTCCCTCATTGCAGAAAACTACATAATATCTATTATAGTCTTCAGTATACTCATAGGATAGAAATCTGACCATACAGAGGTTAATGAAATTTTCCATCCTTTGCCTTCTAGTAGTTTAAATTTAGCACTGTGAGTCGACTAGTATTCACAAGCAGTGAGTAACCAGCCACAGGTGAATAGAACTAGTACATATCAAGACATGTGCCACAAGTTCCATCCACTGTTTAACAAAATTTATAATACAAACTACTGAGTATTGTTATAAGGAATAATATTTTATTTATATTTAACATACATATATACATGTATGTGTGCACACACACTCTAAATTTTAGCCTTATTCAAAATAAATAGATTAAGCCAGCTAAAGATCTAGACCAGCGTACTGGAGTGAAGGATTTCTGTTTCAAGTTTGTTCACTTCTTTAAACAGTTTCATTTATGCTGATGTTCTCTCACATGGCAAAAATGGAGCAGCACACATTTTGTTTTCCTTACTGCTGTAGATGATTATGTACACATTTTGTTTTTCTGCATAACTTGTTCTGTGTTTCCAGTTTGACCAAGGAAAGATAATAATTTTAGACCTCACTGACAGCAATTTGTTACCTTGTAGTCACTGTTCTGAGCAACTGACATATTGTTTTCTCAAAGCAGAGTATTGGCAAAGAGGATAATGTTTAAATGTAGTACTCAGAGGTTGACTTTGAAATTTGGACACAATCAGTGAATTTAACAGCATATATAAATTGTCAGTACTTTCTTAGATTTTATTACTCTGTGGAGTTCTGTTCACTTGGAATATTTAAAGAGAATTTTCACCTCTGAAAGCCTAATGTCAGGTTTCCAGTTAAAAATGGCATAATATGGGAAATAAATCACCAGATAGAAAATGTTATGTCTAATATGTGTCAATACTAAGAACCATTATCCGTAAGTGAATATGAAGGGAAAATATGATGCTAGATTTCCTGTGTTTTAAAAATACACGCTTCATGGGAAATAGGATTGTTTTAATTCCCTGTGTTTATAACATCCTGGTTTGTTGTGACATGCACTAATCCTGCAACATTTCTATCCAGGCTGCTTAAATGGTGCCTGTTTACTTAGCATCTCAAAAATGCACAATGCATTTAGTTTCATGATATACATCTGAATGACAAGACACCAATATTCTTGTTTAAAAGGGAAGAGGAAGCAGGAGGAGCAAAGCAATGAGAAAACAACTCTGTAAATAAATTAGGATATAAACTCACAAGTCCTATGTAATCAGTATCTTGTGTAACAGAGTACTGTATGCTAATGTATTTGTACTCTAGTAACCAGACAAGATCTATTCATCCAATAGTGAATGTCTGTCAACCTCTGTGACTGCTCACAGACTGAGCTAGGAAATTTCATCTCAAACCCCAGGGACTTATATTGTATACTTCATAACTTCCCAGGTAGATCTCCAGTACATTAACGAAGATGACAGCAGTCAAGCATGTGCTCATATATGTACTTGTATAAATAAGGTCCTTATGAGGAACGACTGAGACACTTGGGTCTGTTTAGTCTGGAGAAAGGAAGACTGAGAGAGAATCTTATCAATACTCACAAATTTCTACAGGGTGCGTGTCAGGAAGATGGAGCCAGACTCTTCTCACTGGTGCCTAATGACAGGACAAGGAACAATGGACATAAACTGGACCACAGTAGATTCCATCCTTTCCAATCCCTAACATTCTGTCATTCTGTGATTCTGTGATTCTGTGGGAATGACAGAGCACTGGGACAGGCTGCCCAAAGAGGTGGCAGAGTCTCCTTCTCTGGAGATATTCAAAGCCCATCTGGAGATGATCCTATACCACCTGCTCTAGGTGAACCTGTTTTAGCAGTGGTGATGGACTTGATGATCTCCAGAGGTCCCTTCCAATCCCTGCTATGATGTGATTCTGTACTAGGGGGCTGACAGGGGTTGGTACTGAGAATATCCTGTTTAGTTTTGTCAAAGACTTGAAGGAGATGGAGTGCACTTTTATCAAATTTGCAGATACCACCAGACTGGGGAAACCATTCAAAGTCATCCTAGACAGGCTGGCAGAGTGGGCCAACAGGAACCTGATCAGACTTGAGATGGAAAAAAGCAGAGTTCCTCACCTTGAAAGGAAGAGCCCCTGCAACAACACAGGCAGAGCACCATTTTCCTGGAGAGCATCTCTATGGAAAAGGTCTTGATAGTCTTGCTGGAAGGCAAAGCTGAGCCTCCCAGGTTCAGGGACACTGTCAGCAAAAAGGCCGACAGAATCCTGAACTATAGGAACAGCAGAAGAGTCAGGAGATGCAGGGAAGATATTATACCCCTCTACTCAACTCTCATTAGATCACACCTAGATACAGTGCCTAGTTTTGACAACACAATAGAAGAAATACATGGATAAAGTGGAGGGAGTTCAGGAGAGATCACTGAAATGATGGGGGCTGGAGCACTTGCCCTGAAAGTAGGGGCTGGGGGAGTTGGGGTTGTTCAGCCTGGAGGAGAGGTGGCTTTGAGAAGACCTAACAGCAGCTCCCAGTGACAGTGGGAACATTGAAGCTGTTCATTTGTAGTGTTCTTGAAGTTGTACTTTGTGGACTTTCAATACTCAACTGGATAAAGCCCTGAGAAACATGATCTGACCTTATAGATTACCCTGATGTGAGCAGGAGTTTGGTTGGACTGGGAACATCCTGATTTTCCTTCTGCCTGAGTTACTCCTTCTGATATTGTAGTTCTGTTTTCTGAAAGACTTGAATGTACTAGAAGTTTGATTGAACAGTGTTTGATGAATGCAGAATGAACTGACTTTTTCATCTAAGGGGCAGATGACTAGCATCACAAAGTGTTATATATCACACAGTTGTATTTTTATTTATTCAGCCTGCAAACACCTTCAATAAGTGTAACAAAATCAAACAACAGTCACGGATCTTAGATAATGAATCACAAATAAGTGAAGCAAACAGATCAGAGTAATTCACATAAATAAACTTCCATGAATGTTGTGGAAACTATCTAATGACAACTACATTTAGAGAAATTAGAATCAATTTGAAAATAATTTCCTACAGGCCTGAAGTATAGATTAATTAGATGATTTATTAATGAGAATATTTGATTAGTCCTACTATATACAATCTGTGTATGGTAAACAGTGTAAGATCACATGTGCAAGTGAAATGTCCTACTTCCACTGTGGATGATTTGTATTCCCCTGAAATGGCTTTAGAAAAGGAGTTACAATGAAAATAGATTGTTATGCCTTGTCAAAGACCTTTATTCCATTTTTAATTACTACCTTGACAGAGTAACACTTGTCTCTTTTTTTTTTTTTTCTACTGAATCTACATCATGAGACATGACAATCTTGTCTAACAATGGTTTAGAGATTCCAGGAACACAAAAAACTCATTTTCTGTTTTCCATATTAGTGATTGCTTGCTGGCAGAAAAAGTTATCTAGCGAGATCTTTTTACTTTTCTTATAAATCAGAACCATGTGGAATTTTCAAGCATTTCACTGTTTCAGCTTTTCTCCTAGGCCAATGTGTTACAAATATTATCTCATAGGCAAATCGGTTCCTTTAAATAAAATAATTATCCTTTTAAACCACAAAAAAAGTGAGCCCAAATCAATAAATAATAATAGTGAAACATGATCTGCAAGTTTTTCATTCTCTAGCTATTCATATCTGCGCAAATGTATTCTCCATTTGACATTACTCTAAAGAGTTTACATTGTCCTCTGCTTTTCCTGATGATATCCAAAACAAATACAGTCACAGCCTGATCCTGGGAGTCTTTAAACGAACTTCTAACTGAGAATACATTTTAACTATTCCCAGTCTCTCAAGTTTACATGGTTATTTTATTAATTTGCTTTTCTGAGGTAAAAATAGTCGGGTAATGCAGCACAGCATCACAGAGCCCATTAATGAAACCTCTACTCTCATTTATAAAATCTATTGCTTAGGTAAGTGACAAAACATTCAGTAAATGCAAGCTTTCTGAATCTGACTCTCAAAAGAGTCAAAACTGCCTTAAAAATGAAATGTTACTCACTATGGAAAAGCAAACCTGAAAACTGAAAATGAGAATGCTATAGCAATTTTTGACTTTTATTGGAGTTTTTTTTGTTTGATTGGTTGGTTTTGTGGTTCTGGGAGCTTGGAGAGGGTTTAGGGGGTCTTTGGGGGCTTTGTGCTCTTTGCAGGTTTTGGGTTGGTTTGGGTTTTTTTTGTTGTTTTTTTCCATTCAGGACGAGAAATGGCCATTAATGTCAGACTTCTTAGAAACTTGAGGAGTCCTTTTGTGAGATAACATAGTCTCAAATAAAGATAGTAAAACTGGTTCTACACAAACTAATGTTAGTAACAGAATCCATATCAACACTTCCCAGTGGCCTGCTATTGAAGGAGATACAACTCTCTTGTAGCTCAAAGTTCTCATTATGGCAAAGGCTGAATATTCTGCAGATATTCAGCATCTAATATACTGATGGAAATCTGAGGTGTTTAGTTCAAAAGAGGCATATATATTGAAGAGGAATTGAATGTGAATAGTCTCAGAGGAAACAGTTAATTTTGCTTTTTTCAAAAATTTAGGGAGTTTTCTAACAACCAGGCAGCAGTCACAACAGGTCTATGTCCTTCTCTTACCATTTTGAAAGAGATTTCCAGCTGAAAACACATTTTGTGAAGATGCCAAACATGCAACTGCATTAAGACTCTGAGAACACCTGAAAGATTAGAACTAATGGAGATAAAGATTTCTGGAACATCATTAGTTCAAAAAATGAGTTCTCCCTCTGCCTAAGGGACATTATTTTTATTTGTTTTTTGTTTTTTTTTCCCCAGTCATTCCAGTTTACAACTCCAGAAATCTACAGAGTTTTATGTTAGATATCCTTATGGCATGTGATATTTTCTAGAATTTGACAGCACTTGCATAGCAGCTTTCACTATCACAGGTTTCAAATTCATAACCTAAAATTCTAAATGATTTCTACATTTTCTAACTTTCTTTTTTGGAGGAGATTCTAGATTGAAGATGAGGATTAAAGATGTAGAAGAGCCCAAATAAAGTTCTGTGAGGAGATATAGCCAATAGAATTGTGGCAAGACAAAACAAGACAACAGAAAATCATCCCAGGAATCTATCCTTTAAGAGGGGTGAAACAAAACCAATTTAATAATGTGCTGAAACGGACCCTATTACTCCACATCTTTGCAGTAGCAAATGGTCCAAAAATGTACAGCTGCTTAGTTTTATTGCAGCAGATATTGGTATCTCAGAACATTTAAAAAAAGCTGATGGAAATATACATTATATCAGTGTCCTATGATAATTTAATTATCCAAACAGTTTACAGTGAGAAAGGATAAAATTTCTTCACTATCAACCAATTGGAAACCATTTATAGTTAGATTATCACAAATCAGCAGTCTGATCCTATATTAAGGCATAGCCTTACACAGCATGTGACTTGTTTTGTTTTTCAGCTGCGTTGCAGATTGCCATATATCTACTTAAGACAAAATGTTGCTTTATGCATCATCAGTATATATGCTAGTTATGGATATTTGTTAACTTTATCCCTTTGAACTGTACTATTATCTCTTCTAGTTTAATGCCAGAAAATTTTCTCTACTACAAATTAATTATAAGAAGTATCAAGCCCTTCCTGTTTTGTTTTTTTTCAATATATATAAATTTTATTAGATAGCACCTTGTCTATTCCATTATAAACTCTGAAGGTTCTTTCAGCTTACTGAAAGCAAACCTCAGTTATGATGACTGTATTTGAACTTTGTACCTGGTTTCATTTCTCGGTACAACCAGATAGACAAACAACTTCTAATTTGCACTGGAAGTTTTCATATTGACTTTATGATACATTATTAATCTGTAATTTCCTTTTCATCATTAGTTTATGGTGTTTTGTGACAATACTTAATAGCCTCATGGACAAGCTGACAAAATACAGGTTCGATAAGTAGACACTGAGGTGGATTGAAAACTATCTGGATGGCCAGGCCTTGTGAACACCAGCACAAAGTCCACCTGGAGGCCTGTCACTAGTGGTGTGCCCCAGGGCATGACACTGGGGTCAATTTAGCATCTTCGTCAGTGACCTGGATGACAGGGCAAAGCGTATCCTCCATACCTGTGCAACTGACACAAAACTGGTGAGTGGCTGAATTCAGAGGAATGTGCTGCCATTCAGAGGAACCTCCACAGATTGGAAAACCCAGCAGGGATGAACCTCATTAAGTTCAACAAGAGGAAATTCCAAGTCCTGCCCCTGGGGAAGAACAATCTTATGCATCAATATATGTTGGGGCCCTCCTCACTGGAAAGCAATTCTGCAGAGAAGGACTTAGGGGCCCTGGTGGACATCAAACTGACCATGAGCCAGCAATGCTGCCTTGCAACAAAGAAGGTCAACAGCTTCCTTGGCTCGTTATAAAGACTATTATCAGCAGGTCCAGGGAGGTGAACCTTTCCCTCTACTCAGCACTGGTGAGGCACATTTGGAGTGCTGTGTTCAACGTTGGGCTTCCCAAGACAAGAAAGATACCAACTTAGTGGAGTAAGTCCAGTGTAGAGCTATGAAGAAAATTAAGGAACTTGAATATCTGTCATATGAGGAGATGTTGAGAGAGCTGGGACTTTTTAGCCTAGAGAAGAGAAGGCTCAGGAGAATCTCATGGATATGTATAAATATCTAATGGGAGAGAATGAAGAAGAGGGAGTCAGAGTCTCCTCAGTGGCTACCAGTGAATGGACCAGTGATAATGAACACAAAGTGAAATACATGAAATTCCATCTGAACACAAGAAAACACTTTTTTACTGTGGGGGTGGTAAAACACTGGCACAGGTTGCCCAGAGAGATTATGAAATCTGCAAGGCTATCAGGGTCCATTTTTAGGAGAAACAGTTAATATAATGTCAATTTGTTGGGTGTTTCTGTTGGCAGTATACAGGGTGTTTCAAAAAGATGGACCCATATCCAATTGAAGATCCATTTAAAATGGGTCCATCTTTTGGAAATACCCTGTATTTCATAAGTATCCCAACAGAAAATATTTTCCAGTGTACACCATGTGTATTAGCAGAAAAGTCACATTTTGCACATGTGGCTTCTCTTGCATTTGCTGAGCACTACATCTTTACCTCGTTGACTCTGGTCACCAAGCTGAGTGAATCTGTTTCTTTACTGGCAATTGAATATTTTTCTCGTTTGCTTCTAAATAGCACATCAGCACATTATGTTATTGTGTACCACTCACTGCTGTAATAATCAAATTCAAAACACTGTAGCTGTTAAAACCACAGTGTAAGCAGTAAATATAAAAGCAATCATCAAAGAAGAAATGTACAAAAACATACTGTTTAGCAGGGGGTCATACTAAAAGAATGAAAATTCTGCAATGAGCATCATGCATTTGAAAGGTTAGATTAGAGCCAGTTTTCTATGAGGACGAGCAATCTGCTCCAACCTTATGTGCATAAAGAGGGATGATGGCAGCTTTTGTCATCTCTTCCATTACAAATGATGTCCAGTGGTTCAAATCAGGTAGTATAACTTATAACTGATAAGGTTATAACTGAATTAAATCCTACCTGTCACAGTGGAAAATAAAGTGGAGGTCAAAGGTGCTTTCTGTTCTGAGAGGTATGGAGTTAAATCCAGGAAAGGATGAAGCGCTTCACTGAAAGGCTGTCTTTTTAGCCTTTCTCATTTTAAATCTATAGTCCTGAGATAAATCACCGAATAAAATCATAGAATCATAGAATAGTTTGGGTTGGAATGGGCCTTAAAAATCATTTAGTTCCAACCACTCTGCCATAGTCGGGGATACCTTCCACTAGACCAGGTTGCTGAAAGCATCATCCAACCTGGCCTTGAACATTTGCCAGGGAGGGGGCATCAACTGGGCAACCTGAGTCAGTGTTTTATCACCCCCACTGTAAAAATTACTTCCTAATATCTATTCTAAATCTACCCTCTTTCAGTTTTCAACTCTAAAGTCTCTCAAGTCTCCCCAGAACCTTCTCTTCTCCAGGCTGAACAACCCAAACTCTGTCAGCCTCTCTTCATAGCAGAGGTGCTCCAGCCCTCTTATTGTTTTTGTAGCCCTGCTCTGCACTCACTCCAACAGCTCTATGTCTTTCTTATGCTGGGGACTCCAGAACTGGACACAGTAGTGCAGGTGGGGTCTCACAACAACAGAGTTGAGGGGGAGAATCATTTCCCTTGACCTGCTGGTAACTCTAATTGTATAGGAAGAAATCCACCTTTTGTCTATATATTACCTAATTTATAGTCAAAGATAAATTACTCAATGCAAAATACATTCTAGCAGAAATATTTTCTACCACCTTGATAAGGAGACAAACTGAACAATAATTAAGCCAACAAACAAAAGAAGGCTTATCCTAACACTAACCTTTGAAAATAATCTCTTTGTAAATAAGCAGTTGTCTCCAGGCTGCCTGCTAAACCCTCTTCTGAAATTACCAGGAAAAAACACAGTTGTATGTTCTCTTCTCTTCTCTTCTCTTCTCTTCTCTTCTCTTCTCTTCTCTTCTCTTCTCTTCTCTTCTCTTCTCTTCTCTTCTCTTCTCTTCTCTTGTACATACTTTCTTCTATTACTGTAGGAAAGATTTTGGACACTATACAATATTCAAAAATACAGAAATCATATTCAATCACTGAGTCCTCACTAAAGGATACAAAATGGCTTATTGCTTCTTGTTACATTGTACTCACAAATATAATGTAAACCAATAATAAAAATAATAATAATAGCAAAACCAACAAATGTATCTTGGATGGAAACTATATCTTTTAAAAAAATTATAGAGTCTTTTTTCCTCATTTCATAAGCATTTTTCCACTTGCAGTTTTCCCAACCTGGCACAAGCCCTCACCATCCCCACATCATCCTCACAAGATCAATTAAGAATAATTTTCTCCATCTTGCTTGATTTCAAATGTAGGATTTAATTTGCTGCTTTTTTTTTTTCTTCTTATAGGAACATGTGAAAGTGGTAGTTTTACGTATATCTATTTTACTTTGCTGCCCAACTTGGTTTTTTTTAAAAAAAGTTTCTGAAATATTTCAGTTCAAAGAGGACTCTTTTTTTTTTTTTTTCATTTCTCTGTCAGCCATGTATTGTGGCTTAAATAATAGATCCTCTAAGTATTCTGGTGGTTACTTTATCCATAAAGATCCTGTTGCTTCTCAGATTGAGAACAGACAGTGGTCACGCCAAACTGTACAGAACCAGAGGTGATAGGTGATAGGCAGAAAAGCGTGCCTGAAAACCAGTCAGGGAAAAATATTTTATACTACACCAAGTGGTATCCTGGAAACCAGTCAGACTTTCTAACTCCTGACTTCTTTTGCTCTGTATTCTCTTCTTCACCATCATCATCTCATCATCATCATTGACTCAAGAATGAATCACACTATTAATCACAATGTTTATGATTTTCTCCTGCATACAACATTTTATCACATTAGGAGGTTTCACCAAACTCTCTCTTTCTGCTTTCATTCTTCTATCTGCAGATAACTGCCACAAATAGCAGCTCCCTTTGGACTTTACTGGAGCATTCCTTTACTTGCAATCATTTCTAATGTTACAGAGGAAATGTAAATGCAGTCTTTGAAATGTAACATGAGCTACAGTCAGGATCCATTCCAGTTAAGCTCTTTCATTAATTTTATTGTATTTGTAGACCACTGTTATCTTGAATATTTCTCTAAGTACTTGAAGGGTTGTTTTTTCAAAACATATCCTTTAACACTCTGAGTTGTGAATGCATTTGACTTTGAAATTGGAAATGTTTTTCATGGAAAATAAATAAAAAATAAGAACCAATGATGTAGTTTTAATACTTATATTTCCAGATTTCCCTTTGAGTTTCTGTTATTACATTTCTTATACTAGAGTAATAATGATTTTCTGCACTGCAACAGTGATCTTTAATTTAATTACCATCAAGTGCTGATCACTGTAGTATTTAAGACCCTTGCAATCTCCTTGGAGCTTTTCTCTGCAGTTGCTATGATGTGCTTCAGCAGTTTGAAAGTTCTTACACTTCATTGAGCTTCTTTCTGTTCTCATCTTGCCTTAGAAATAAAAGCATTTATTTTATTTCATTTCATTACTTTACCTTCATAAATAAGTTAATTGCAATCACAGCTTGAAATTCTAGCTTGCTGTGTTCTTGTCATGAAGTTAACACAAAAATCCCTGCTGCAAGCACCACTCGGAGGTGCTAATCCTCCATAGCTACTCCAGAAATTTGTGGTACCAAACAATTTAAATAGAAATTCCAGAAGGCATAAAGAATTGGATTGGTACCTGCATCTATGTGAGCAATCTTTTGCAGATGACACAAAACAAGGAGGAGTGTCTGAGTTACCAGCTGCTTGTGTTACCATTCAGGCAGACGTCAACAAGATGGAAATTTTCATAAAGAATCTCAGGAGGTTCAACAAAATGGAAATTTCAAATCTGACATCTGTGAAGGAATAAGCTTCACAAACCAGGAAGTGAAGCAGCTCTGTGGAAAAGGACTTGGGGATCCTGGTAGACATCAAACTGATGATGGACCAGGAACATGTACTTATGGCAAAGAAGCCTCCTGGACTCCATTAAGAAGAATGTTGCTAGCCAGTCACTGGATGTGATCCTTGCCTTCTGCTTGGCCCTGATGAGACACATGTAGAGATCTGTACCCAGTGCTGAAGCATAGAAATGATGAAAGGCATGGAGCATCTCTCCTAGGAGGAGAGGCTGAGAGAGATAAGATTGTTCAGGCTGGAGAAGAGAAGGCTCAGGGGGATCCCATTAGAGTGTAAATATCTGATAGAGACAGTGAAGAATATGAAGCCAGACTCTTCTTAGTAGTGCCCAGTGAGTGAGACAAGAGAGAATGGGCACAAACTGAAATACGGAAAAACAAGTTATCCAGAGAGACTCTGGAGTCTCCATTATACCAAAAACAGGACAGTGTTCTGAAGACCCTGTTCTAGGTGACCCTGCTTCAAACAGGGGGAATGAATTAGACAATCTCCAGATGTCCTTTCCTACCTCTTCAATCCTGTAATTATGTGATTCTGTCATTTGTCAAAACACACCTTAGCTTAATTGTTTAGGCAAATCATAGAGTCATAGAAATATCTAGGTTGGAAAAGACCTTTAAGATCATCAAGTCCAACCATTAGCCTAGCACTGCCAAGTCCACCGCTAAACCATGTCCCTAAACACAACAATGCTTTTGGTGAAGGATTTTTTCCTAATATCCTACCTAGACCTTCTCTGGTGCAATTTGAGGCCATTTCCTCTTGTTCTATTCCTTGCTACTTGGGAGAATTCTTTGACTGTATTCAGAGGTAGGATGACTTTTGATGCCAGTTTTGTTAGGTACTGTGTACTGCTGGGAATGGGAAATTTCTTGGCTGTGATTACAACTATCCACAGTATACCTGTTGGAAGAGCTTAGCTTTTATATCCCTTCAGACACTCATGTGTTAGCTGCACTCTGTTAGCACTACCTCAGGCAATTTAAGTAGTCCTTCTGAAATGATTTCTGGACCTCACTTGTGTTTCAATTGAGATAAGTGCTGATTAGATTTTTGGGGATTTCTGGTCATGTGTAGAGAGAATGTTTAGCCTTTTGGGAGCCTTTGCATTCAAAGTGGGTTCCAGATCACCTCAACTCTAGGCTTTATTTAATTGTAGTTTTTTAAGTTCTCCACTATTTGAATGCATAGCTTTATTTTCCTAACTAAGGAAGCTAGAGGAGAACAGAATCTGAACTAGGGTCCTTTGGCACTTAGGAACTTAGTTCCCTTGAATTTAGACGGCTTAGACACCTAATGGTGTGTAAAATCAGATAGTAAGATGCATCCCCCAAGAGTAAAGAATATAGGAGAGAGTGCTGTCAGTTAAACAGAACTTTGGGTCTAGTCCTGTTTTACTGAATATCTTGATAATTCTATAATTATCATAAAAATACCATAGATGCTACATATATCCGGAATATTATACTACATACAGGATATTTTATTATCTTATTTTCAGAATATTATGTTCAGGATAATATTAAAACAAAATTGGAACCTTAAGTATGAAAGTGATATTTGAAAGGAGAGACAAATAGAAGCATTTATTAGTTGTTGCTATGAGAGAAATAGGTGTTTTAGGACTGGTCTAACATATTTCAAAGGTTTACTTTAGCTTAAGGTGAATCATAGCCTAAAATAACTATATCTCACAACAAACTCTAAAGCGAAATTCAATGACAAGCTCAGATATAGGTGTCTCCATTGTAAACAGTTGCAAATTTCTGATTAAAAATCAGATGCTCAAGTGTCCACAAATAATATATATTAAAAAAATTTCCCTTCTATTTGGTATATTCACATTCCATGTAGCACAGAATTAGGAGTTTCAGTGAAACTGATATAGACAGCAGAATATCATATACATCAGTCATTGTTTAATTTTTGATTTTAGATTGAAAAACAGACTCTTGAAAAATTCCCATATTATACACCTGTTCCTTTTAATTTACTGCTCAGAGGAATGGGAAGACTAAAGAAGAGGGAAAAATTAATATATTTATTAGTAACTGATGTTCCCTAAAACGTTTAAATGATCCTTTCTGAGAGAGAAAACCTCTGGCTACATTTTTAATGCTAGAAAATATGGTCAAAATATGGTCATGCTTGAGCCAGAAAACCACCAACATTAGTGGAAATTCTTCCAGTGCTTCCAAAGCTTTAATTTGGACCCCCAGTGTGAATCTGACAGGGAAAAGCAGGATGTAATTACATAACAAAGTTAAGCATGATGTATTCCAATCATATCACTTTTGGTTGGTTTGAAATAACGTTTAGTGATAAAATAAATGAACACAAGGGTGCGGTCCCTTCTCTTGGGTTCAGAAGGCACAAAAGGAGGAAATATGACAGAATACCTCTGTAAATAAGAAATTTTAACATAAATACCATCTCAGACAGTAAGAAGTTATGTGCTGCGCTTTCAATTCCTGTATGTACAGTGGATTTGTAATAATAATAATAAGTGCACACTGCACTTACCACAGAATTGATGGTGGTACTAACCACACCCAAAGATGTTATTTGAGCTACCATCAGTAGGAAGGGTAGGTAGGTGAGGATGGGTTGATAAGGCACTTAAGAAATCAGACTTTTTCCTTGGATACAATGTGTGTTGTTATTGCTACTTTATAAAAACATGAAAGGTTGTTTTCTTTCATGAGCTGAACTTATTCTGGCTGTATTTCCCCATAAAATTTCGAGGTTCTCTGGAAATATGTTGCCATTCATCACACAATCTGTATTGGTTAGAAGCTGTATTTTTTTCACTGTTTTGCTCCAAGGGAATTAATTAAAAATATGCTACCACTGCTTACTCTGTAAAATTATCAGGGAAGACTTTTTAATTTTGTAGACTGTTTTAAAGAAGACACTTTAGGATAATTCCCAGTTTCAGCATTTCAAACCTGGATTTATATAGGAGTCTGCTGCCTTTTCAGCCTCTAGCCCTTATGTATCCTTCTAATATCTACATTCCAATAGCGTTCAAATTTCTTTTGTGATAATTTCTTAAGATTGTTCCCTTCTTTTCTCCATGTGGCAGGATCAGTGTTTTTTACTGCTGTATTTATAATCACCTTGATTTATTTATTACCTACTGCTATATATGCTTCTGTGCACTTCATCTGAAGCATTTTCATAACGTTTAGATACTCTTCATTCTTTTCAGCAGGTAATTTCTGCTAAATGTAAATTATATTTAACTGTGATAAAGGAATACTGATAAATAGAAAGTTAGCAGGATGACAGGGAAGGGATATGCAGCCTCTTAAGTGTATCTAAAATGCTTTTCTACTATAGTTCTCATTTTTATAGAAAGTGTATTATGTGTGGTCTCTTCAAAGAGCTGGTAATATACCAGACACCAAGTCAGTCTCAACTTGTTTAGTATTCAGTGTAAGGTAGTGAGGTTCCAACTGGGATTAGGGAATTAATTAAACAGTCTGTGTTTGACAAAGGTAGCTGACTATCAGGCTGGGTAGGAGTCACCCAAATATAATAACCTGTAAGTACCCAAGGCATTCAGCCCAAGGGAAAGCCAGAAAGAATAGCTGCACATATCTCTTAAAATCAGCTTTGAGAGACAGGGGAAGTGGAAGGAGATGAATCAGCAAAGCTGTGCCAATTTTGAAAACAGGAGCCAAACGTGAGAAAAACAGACCAAAAAAAAAAACCAGACCAAAAACAAAAGAATTAAAATAACCATGCTGAAAAGATAGGATATTCCCAGGGGATGAGAACTTTAAATTATAGAAACTAGGCAGAAATCTGGTGAAACTGTTAAAGGAGAACTTGCAACAGAGTGCTGGGGACACTCCAGGCTAGTTTATGTTTTAGGTGTTAGGGCCACCTGCAGAACTATGGTGCTGCTTACACAAAAAATGGGGCTTGTTTCCAGGTCACACAGCTAGAGGAGTATCTCGTTATTCAATGAGGCCAAGACAGTCTTGTGTATTGGTTTGTGGGTTATTCAGTCTTCACAGACTTCTGGGTGGAGTCCTGAGTTTAGATGATGCTTAATAAATTTATTCATCTTGAAGACCGCCCAATCTTCCTGCCAAATTACCAGGAGCTTGAGCAGGAGCGAATGCTGCCTAATGCCAAATTCAGCTGAAGAATTCTCTGGCAGCTGCAGACCAATATTTTCCTGCATTGTAAGAGAGTCAATAGGCTTCATATTTCTCTGGATAAATCCCACAGCATTACACTATTCATTTTTTCTCTCAAACCAAAGGTTTTATCTGCAGTTGAGATGTCATGGCAATATTTCCCATCTGTATCATACAGAGAGATATACAGCAATGTTATGCAACTCATTAATTAGAAAAGATTTCCCATCATGTTATGAAAAGAAGGAAAATATCTTTCCAGCCATAAACTGTGACATCATTAACCAATTGTGTTACCCAATGATACCAAATTTGAGAAACCAGAAAGGTTTTTGTTCTGCAAAATCTTCTATTCATGGAAAATATAGAAAATACTCATAACTGTCTGTCTATTTTCCTGTTTAATTCCAGGAATTTTGTTTTATTAAATTCTTACTTTTGAGAAAATAGATTTGTGCTGTATTTCAGCAGACACATTGTTTTTCTGAGGTGGTACTACATGACAACTGCTATGTGTCTTTGAGTTTGTTGCAACACACCATGTGTAAAACAACAAGAAGAAAGCATTATTTATCATCTAAGAATCTTTCAAAAATATAGGAAACAGACACATACCACGACTGTTAACACAATGTGGGAGGAACTTTTAAGATGTGTATCACTTCTGACAGGGAGGATGAAATACTACTAATATCATATCAAGAAGATGAACGTTTAGACAAATGATTAATACAAATTATCAGAAATAGCATGAGCTTTAAAAAAAATAAAAAATATGTCTTTTGAGATCCTTTACTTAGCTCTTACTCAGAAAAAAATTCAAACACCTCAGTAAAATCAGCAGCAAATTAAACATTTTTCTAAGGGAAAGAAAGTGACACAATAAAGCTATTAATTAAATAAAAGGTTGATAACTACAGACTATACATCCATAGACACATTCTATTTAAGCAATGTGAGACGTTTAATACCAAAAATAAAATTAGGAGCAGATTTGATATTGTTCTCGCCAACCTACCTGCTGTGAGCGCCAGTCTTTAAACTCTGGGAATAAAAACTGTGGCTGAATTATGATACAAAGTGAAATGAATTTTGTAGTATCAGCTGCAGCTCAAAAAACAGTGTATGACTCAAACCTTTATGGTTTAATTCAACACAACTGACAGGTTTGTTCACAAAGTCCCCAGCACTAAGCTCCTTTCAGTAAAGGATATTTATTGGACATCAGGATCAGAGAAAAATTTAAAAAATACAACTAGTCCCTTGACCTTTGTTAGCTCAAATACATTCACCTTTCTGTAAAATGATCGTGCCTGCTGTGTGACTTAGCAATACCAGCACAGCATTTTGCTATGTAGGAGAATAGCTGAAGGCTCTTATTCCCCGTGCCAGCAGAGAAAAAAAGAAAATTGATATGATGCAATTGATACTGATAGAGAAAGTTAATGGTTACATGGGATTATGAGTCGCCTGTCATGTGACCCACAGAACTGCATTCCTTTTTCTTTAGGCATGAGAAGGGAGAATAATTAAACTAAGCTCCAGCTGACATCAATTGACCAGGTTTTCATCCTGACATGTATAATTAGGTGGATTTGCAGGTGTGCTCCAGAAGCAGTGTTTTCTGTGAGCACATAGACCCCTGAAAATGCCCCCAGATCTACTTTAATTAAGAGAGCTACATGCCAATTAGTACAATACATTAAATAGGACTGGAACTGTGGTATGTCCCTAGGCCTCTCAAACATGTGTTGTGCCAGACAAGCTCATGAAACAGCTGTGACAGCTCATGCTGGCAGACATGCTTTTATAGATTATCTGTGCGTTCCCTTACCTAAACCACAGATTGAACACAGTTACAATTTAAAGGAAAAAAAATATTTAAAAAGCTCCTGATCTTTTTAAAAGAGGGAAACTCAGAGGGAAATATTTTTTATTTCAGAGACATCAGGAGGATTGTATCCCCAGAGCTTCTTGTTTTTAAAAGCTGTTGACATGCTCAGGGGAGCAATTACTTCCAACAGAGATGTCAGTGTTTGCGAGTCAAAGAAAGCTTCTGTAGAAGCAAACACAGGTGTAGTAATCAGAGGCTACAGAGTAGCCTTTTGATAAAGTTTTATCTTTTCATAGTTCATGTTCAACAGTCCCATGTTTGGACGTATATTTAAATATTTGTAGGCAGACAGATACTATAGCCAAGTGAAACAAAAACTAACAAACAAAAACTACTGTACAGTCACCTCATCTCTTGACACTATAGTGTTAACCTTATAAAAGTATATTTGACCCCTGAAACGAGAAACTTTATTTTAATAAGACTACCATTAACCCTGAGAAAGTCAGTGAAAAGATGCTCATGATCTCAATAGTGTTGGGTTCAGAGTGAAGAAGATTTGGTAATACCAGAAAAACAAGCAAGCAAATAAACACTTAGGGTAGATATTATGAAAAACTGTTTTGAATAGGGGGTGAAGAGGCTTAAGATTGATCCAAGAGTCTAGTTTATTTGTTTCATTAATTAGTCAAGACCTGTACTATTCTGATGGATCCTGTTGACACTATAACTTTTCACTTGTGTATCTTCTTTACAGAATAGTTTAAACTGTGATCTGAATTACATCTCTACATCAGCTGTTCTTTTCTACTTCATTGACATGCAGTTAAAATGAGAACTTAATTCAGTGTCTTCGTGAGTAGCCAATATGTCCAGTCCAGTGTTTAACGCCCTCAAACAACTTTCATGTTAAAAAAAAAAAAAGAAAAAAAGAAAAAAAGGAAGGAGGTAATTCACTTGGAAACCAAACTTCCTTTTCTATTTGCTTAACTAACTACTATGGTCCAGGTGTCCATAATTAGACTTCATATAAAACAGAGACTTCAGCAACAGTAACAGCATATCTGAATTGGCAACTGGACTAGATGACCTCCAGAGGTCAACATTTCTGTGTTTCTATGATTCCTTTCTTAAATCCCAAAGTCCTGTGCTATAAAAAATCTGACTGGCTGTAATTATTTACTGGATGAAGCTCATAAAATTGTTAAATATCATCATCGTGACACAGAAAAAATCTAATCTGATATTTCATTTACAGAATTATGCAACCACATATACTTTAACTTGAAATAATGAACATAAACTATGTAATAGTAATTGTCAGTCACCTTCAATTATCAAAACCCATTTGGCAATATCCAGGTCAGCAGACAATTTTAACCAAAAGATAATTGTACATTGACATCTTACATCCTGCATTTTACATCTTGCTTTGTAACCTCACAATACTTTGGCCTGAATTTCTGTCTCTATTTCTTCAACATGCCTCAGGGACACTATCTCAGTTTTATCTTTGCAGAGGAAATGAGAAAACTGTCTTTATTTGTTTTATAGCTCATGGAATTAAAGAAAAAAAGAAAAGAAAAAAGAAGCACTCATCCCCTGATTTACAAGAAAATCTTTCCTTTTAATTTAAGACAAATAGGCTTTTAAGGAGTGCAATACCATAATGCTCATCATGAAAAGAAAATAATCTGAAAGACTTCTGAAGCTTTTTAAATCATTACAGCCACATTGCCATCACTTTTTCATTTTCTATTCATGTCACTCCTTAGTTGCTGAAAAGCTAGAATTTGCATGACCCATTTTCTATACATTTTGAAAATCCAGTTAGTGAATTCTTTCTTCACATTTATTTCACTGAAGCTGTCTTAATTCTCCTAGATGATGGATGTCATTGGGGTTAGATTTGCATCCAGGAATGCAGATATCTGGTCATTTGTAACAGCAATCCAAACTCATGTTTACCGACAGCAAAATATCTTCTAAAGGTATTAGGTAAAACCATCAAATTAAGTTTTGAAAAATTACATGTCTCTATCATTTCCAAAATACTGTTTTCCAAAATTAGACATGGTATTTTTGCAACTCAGTTATTGTTTGCTATCAACTTTTTCAGTTTTCTCAAATATTGTCCTAGGAGAGTAGCATAGCAAAACTTTTCCATTGATATGTCCCTTCAGGAAATCAGGCTCTCCAACTCCATTTAAGATTATAAGAGCCTCCCAAGCAAACTTGTTACCATGTGTATTTAAGCTGTAAGAAGTGAAGTTTGAAGACAGCTGTTTTCAACCTGTGTACAGCTGCAATCTGTGAGAGAGACTTCTTGCTCGCTCGTTTCAAATCCTCAGTTTCTCTGTGAGGAAACTGTAGGGCTTTACCTTCTCTTTTAAAGTGCTAGAGAACAAGAATGTTGATGTGGGGCTGAGGTACAGAAAGGAAAAAGAGATAGTTATTTCTCACCACTGCAAAGAAGAGAACGTCAAGGACCTTTTGAGAGGAGCTTGATAGCAGAAACTGAAATTCACATTATCAAGTTGATTTGTTACTTTGTTTTCTTAAATGAGCTCATGGGATCATGTTATTTTTTTACTAAATAAATACTACCAATTTTAGTCAAATTTGGCAATGACAGCAGTCATAAAAGTGTTACTTTAATGATATTTGAATAAAGAAGCATGTGTCAACTAGCAGAAAAAAACCTCATTTAGTATTAAGCATCAGTTTAATAATCAAGCTGTGAATTCACAAGTAATGACTCAGCTGATTCTGTTGCTCATGAAATTATTTGTTTATCTTTAGAATTCTCTTCCCTTTTGCATTTAGATTTTTTTCACACATACCTTTTTCTTAGTAGCTATTATTATGAAGGCCTTTCTTTTCCTAACCAGAGAACAAATCTTTACTTCAGACTGCAAAAGGTATCAAAATAGAAAGGAAACACTATTTAGCGAACGACAAAAACCTCTCCCAGAAAAGAGAAGGGCTGGAATTTAGCTCTGAACCTGGACATCAAAATTTGTTTATAACATAATTGTCTACAAGTGTCCTCAGTGTCTCTGCCCAGATCTAGTCATGACAGTAGGTAGAATTTAGAAAACCTGTGTTAAAGGTAATAGCTGCACAATCTGCTGACTAGCTCCTTTAAACTTTTTTTGAGTAAGTCTTTACTATCTGTAGTCAATATTAGACATCTAATTCACGTGTTGACACAGGCTGTAGAAATCTAAGTCGAGGTATCTAAGTCTGGAGCTGAATCTGACTCTTCATTAGGCCATGGAGTCACAATGCTCTGTTATGCTGACTAAAAAAAGCCCTAGATGACTAGGTAGACTATGTGTTCTGCTTCTGTCTAGTTTACCATCTGGATGTGGTCCTAGGCAACCAGTTCTAGGTGGTTCTACTTGAGCAGTGGGATTAGACCAGATGACTCCCAGAGGTCTCTTCTGTGATTCTGTGATTCTGATGTGTCCCACTTTAACCCCTTATAAGAGGGTCCTGATTTGTATTAACAAAGTTCAGTTTACTTTGACACATTCTCTTCAAAATATCTGAACAAAAGAACCAAATTGTTCACTCAAGCTCACAGCCTTGAGTAAAAGTTGGCTTTCATAGGAAGTCTAGTTGACTAGTCCTATTGACTTGCATAGGAAATATGAATCATAGAATCATGAATCATAGAATAGATTGGGTTGGAATGGACCTTTAAAGGTCATCTAGTCCAACCCTCTTGCAATGATCAGGGATATCTTCAACTAGACCAAGTTGCTCAGAGCCTTGTCCAGCTTGACCCTGATGGGGCATCTATCACCTCTCTGAGCAAGCTGTGCCAGTGTTTCACCACCCTCAGTGTAAAAATTTTCTTCCTTATATCTAGTCTGAATCTACCTTTTTTTTTACTTTAAAACAATTATGCCTTGTCTTATTGCAACAAGTGTTACTAAAAAATATGTTCTCATCTTTCTTATAAGCCCCATTTAAAGTACTGAAAGGCTGCAACAAGGTCTCCACAAAGCCTTGTCTTGTCCAGGCTGAACAACCCCAACTCTCTCAGTCTGTCTTCACAGGAGAGGTGTTTTAGCCCTCTGATCATCTTTGTGGCCCTCCTCTGAACTTGCTTCAACAGCTCCATGGCCTTCTTATGTTGGGGCCCCCAGAACTGGACACAGTACTCCAGATGGAGCCTCACCAGAGCAGAGTAGAGGGGGACAATCACCTCCCTCAAACTGCTGGTCATGATTCTTTTATGCAGCCCAGAATATGGTTGACTTTCTGGGCTGCAAGTGCGCTTTGTTGGCTCATGTCCAACTGACTTGTGGAAACAGACTCTACAACTCAGAGGTAGTTGTAAAGCAGGTATGTTTATTACAGTGCCTGGTGCAAGGGGGATATCTCCTCCTAGCTTGCACACTGAATTACAAAGCACACAGGTATTTATTGTATAGAATCATGCATATTCAGTATTGGGGAAGGGTTATTACAATTAATTCGGGGAATAGGAGTGGTTATTCTATTGATTTCTGAGAAGTCATTATCATATGGCTCCTTCTCTTCGCGTTTGTGTAGTGCTGTCTCGTGGTCTTCACTTGGGGTCTTTGGGATGAAATAAGCAGTCTTCTTCATCGACCTTTGGTCGTCTTTAGTCCTGCAAGCTTGCTCAGCAATCGCTTATCTGGTTGCTGTCATTCCAAGGAGTACATCTTAGCCTTGGGGAGGAACTTAGCCTATAGGTTGACTTCTTCTATCTTGTGTCTGGCAGTTTATCTTGTCTCTGGCAGTTTAGGTAAACAGCCTCAGGCTACACGGCTTGCAGCTAGATTTTAACCCTTTACTGGGCATTTAACTTTCCTCAGATCACAACTTTTTATTCATCAGTACCCTCAAGTCCTTTTTTGCAGGGCTGCTGTCAATTCCTTCATCCCCCAACCTGTGTCAATACTGAGGGTTGCCCCAGTCCAGAAGCAGGAGCTTGCACTAGGCCTTGTTGGAGATCTGGTCATCTTGATCTATGTGCACAAAGGTAATCTTAGGCAAATATCAAGAAGACTATTACCTCAACCCAAATTATCTTACTTCTTATTCTTACTAAATTTTCCTGCTAAAGCAGAATTCAACTGCCTAAACAGAAGTGCCAAGTGCCAATGAAGAATTTCTGTTAAGTGGTTGATGTAACTGGGTGACACAGTGGATTACGCATTCTCTTATGAAGAAGCTACTTGAGGCCAGGCAGTATAGTCCATAGGGTCTAGGACAACTGGCTGCTGCAAATCGACTGCCACCAACTGAATGCCACAAACTGAATGCCAGACACTTCTACACCACCAACTCACTGTCAGGATAACTGCATGATGACCGGCAGGTGGTGTTTGTTCAGCACCGTGAACTGAATCGCCCTCAGCACCATGGGCAGAACCTCTGGGAGCAGCAGGGCCCCAATTTTTGCAAGGAAACTATATATCTCATTGTTATTTTGTCATTTCTCACATTTGATTGAGTCGCCTTTATCTCATAGTTAATTTTTCATGCTACTCATACACTTAAAAACCAAGGTTCTGTTGACGGTGCTGAAAGAGGTTCATGGTGCTGAATGAGGCCACCTGCTGGGCAGTGTGCAGTTATCCCGGGAGTGAGTTGGTGGTGTAAAATGTTCAGCACCAGTTGATCATGGCCAGTTGGCTGAGGTCAGTTGTCCCTTTCCCTAGTCCATAGCAGCTAAAATGGTATTAGACACTTACATTTAGGCCACTGAACCATGCCCATATTATTGATAAACTTTCTGAAGTGTAGGCTGGCCTTTTTTAGCCTTGTTGGCTTTGAAAGGATGACACTCATTTAGACTAACTGGTACTATGATCTGAATTGTTTAATTCTGTAGAGTATCACCAGTCATTCAATTTTGTTTTTCTTATACAAAACACTACTTTATCTTGTAGTCTCTGAATGTGAGCAATACTATGTCAGAATCAAGGCAATGATGACCAATACAATACATAGATTTGGTTGATTCTGAAGACCTGGGTTTCTTATTTGGTGAGTTCTTGTTTATTATTGAAATAGGTGGATGTCTCTCTTCCATGTATCTTTACATGACCTTGCCTTGTGAAAAAGTTGAAGAACAAGCTTTTAACATGTAGTTTGTTCCTGATCTCTTCAGTATGCATGATATATCATCAGTTTATTCCTTATTAGCATCATACCTGAGCTGATGGTTCCTGCACACTAAGATCGTATCAGCCCAGTTTTTCAAAAGTACCAATATGAAGAACATTAGCAGATGCCGTTCACAGGGATTTATAAAGTCAGACTTCTGAAATTGGTGCAGATTTTTTTTCTTGTGTTACCTGAAAATAGATTGAACTCAGTGTGACATGGTACTTCGTGACTAGAGAGTTCACTGATTGCCACTGAAGCCAAGAAGGCCTCTACAGTAAATTTAAGCATATTACATGCCCATCAGAATGAAAAATGCCCAGTTACATTTGCAAACATTTAATTCCTTGAGGAATATCTCCAGATAATCAAGTACTATGATAGTTATTGCCTGCCACATTTTTAATATCCTTTCCTTAATTCTACTTCAGAGAGCCAAACAACTTATTCAGAGTAATTTTGTATCCAGAGACTCTTTTACAATATTAAGTCAGTCTTCATCTCCAGTAAGGTACATGAAGTTCTTGATCATCCCTGCTGTTTGAAATAACTGTTCCATTTAAACTCCCACTTACACATAGTTTCTAACAGAGATTTTCCACTGACTGCAAGGATTAAGGAGAACACCACCTGTGCCTGCATCCTCCTCATCCTCTTCAAGGTTACATGGTTTTTGTTGGAAACTGGGCTAGGAAACAAATATGTAGATTACTAAAACTCACTTTGTTGTTTTTCTTCCCATTTCTCTCAGGTCTTTTAAGGCATGTCTGCACAATGCAATGATACTAAGACATCACTGAACAAACTGACAATCCTGTCTGGTCCTGTGCTGTGCAGACATCGCAGTATAGCATTAGATCTGACCTAATTAGTGTTGCCTTTCCTCCAGACTGACTGGTGTTGATGTGACTCTGATGCCTCCAGTCCAGATGAGCTACACATGTCATCAACTTAGGTTTGTGCTTTGGCAGCTTATGCTCTTCATCACCTGTGGTAGACCCTGAAGTACAAACTAATCTGCTTCCTAATAGCTTACCATTGTTTTACTCTCCAAGTGAAAGTAAAGGATCTCCAGAAACTAGACCAAGTGGATACCCAAGTGGATGGTCCTCATGTTGCTCACATACCTCATAATTGGCAGTTTGACTATCAATATCACTAGATACTCACACTCTCAGTTTTCCAGACAATGATTATTGCCCTTCTTTTTGACAGGCAGAAAGGAAAAGAAGTTGGATCTGAAGTGTAGAGTGAAATATTTGGGTTTAGGAATAACACAACGATTCACTCAAAAAATAGTCCACAAGCATAGACTCTGAGATTAATGAAACTGATGGAGAAGGTTTTTAATTTTAATTTTAAATTAGAACTAAAAAAAATTAAAAAATCAACATTTATAGTATTATATGTATATATTATTTACATATTTATGTATTTATATAATTATATTTATACATTTATTTAGGAAGCCAAAACACCATTTCCCATACTTCCCCTGTTCTGTTCTTTTTTTTTCAGTCTCATTGTTCCGGTTCACTTAGTGAATTTATACTAAAATTATATCTCAAATAATTTTGCCTTGTTTCTGCAGATATTCTTCCTAATTACTGAGTAATTCCAGGTTGTTTGCATCCTTCTACAGCTAGGCCTGATCTTTCATTCTTACACTGCTTCAACAAATTGTTTTTACCAATTTTTTCTCACTTCTCTCCCCCCACACCCCTTAACCCTCCCTGCTTTATTAATGTCAATTTTAATCTGTGTTTTGAGCCTAGGAAAGATTTCCCCAGAGTAGCAGCAAAAATGGTATTATGAATATTCATAGATTGCTATGATCTTGGAGTTTTAAAATAGAACTGACTATTGTCATAGAAATGCTTATTCTCCCTATTATAAAATATTCAGTCTTGCCTATAGTTGATCTTCAATATCTAGGGCACTGGGACTTTTTTCTTGCAATACTTTCTGAAGTCTAACTTATTAATTATTACATATCATACCAAGACTTTGTAATGTAGCACATTAATATCCTCTTTAGTCTTTGAGCTAGATGATATTATAGAAAAAAAAAAAAAAAGAGATTTGGTCTGTTGATCAAAACTGGGAAGGTCATTTACTACACAACCTACATGACTTTTTTGCCCATCATTTTCTATCATCATCATCTATCAGAACTAATTTCTTTTAAAACATTTCTGTCTTTTCAACCCTTTATTTTGAAGTCTAGTCTGGGGAGATTGCTCCATCTTATTCCATAAGTTTGATTTTCTGTTCTTAAAATGAAAACAACTTTAATGTTTGAAACAATGAATTAAACTATAGAAGTCAGAGGTTACTGCTTAAACACACCTGAAAGCCAGTTCCTCCTTTTCTTCCTTCTTCATGACCCATCAACCGTTATGAGTCGTGCAGTACTAGCACTGGGAGACCTTTTACTTTAAGCATTTTATATACAAAATAAAAATAATTTCTCCCAATGAAAAAGGACAGTACATTAATAAACACATGGGGAACAAGGTGAACAAAGTAACACTTAATTATTGTGTTTAATGTAACACAAAACAATACTGCAAAATCAGTGTCTCACTGTTTCTAGTTACAGCTTGGTCTTCCTACAAGTTTAGGAAATATTTATTTTCAAGTCCTCTCACAGTGCTGTCTGGTTTTCAAAGGACTGTAGTTTCTGTAACTAGAGATCAGCTCAGTTGCCTAAATAGAAATGTTAACTATTATTTGTAATTTCTTCTTTCTCTTCTTTGGTTATAGAACTCTTGGCAAGGCTACACTTACCACAATGGACAACAAAATGCAGTTAAAGAAGAAACTCTAATGTTACAACACTTTGTTAAATTGCAACATTTATTTAGATTAATATTTTCTCTGGAAAATAGGAAATTTTACAACAGTGACTTCTTTCCAAAAAATGTTCTTACCCATATCTTTTTTGCTTGTTGTTCAGATATGACAAGTAAAGACAGTTCAAGTCCTTAACTTAGCAGATATAAATATCTTTTTAATTGAAGTTGGAGTAGGGGGAGAAGGACTCTCACAGAAAGCAAAGTAATGGGTCCATGGTAGAAAGGGTTATTGAAGTCATTGGGTTGAATACTGTCTGCAGCAGAAAAGGAAGTAGCAACACAGAAGCCTGTGGTGCTTATAAGTAAACTACAGAATGTTATTGTATTAAAGCAAAGAATGCAGATATACAAAGTTTAAACTATTTCTGCTTCCTGTTGTGGTCCCACTAATCAACATGAGTAGTAATACTTAACTCTTTAGGCAAACTGGATACAGATGCTTATGAAAGCTATTATATTTCTGAACCAACAAAAAGTCATTTGGACTGAAAATAATTTGCAGCTATAGTTAGCAAATTTGTTGGCTAATGTTTTTAATCTTTTTCTTTCTAATTTTTTAAAAATCAAGACCAGAAGACTAAATAAGGACTGTCAAGGCAGGAAAGCTACAATACATGT
This sequence comes from Aegotheles bennettii, assembly GCA_013398125.1. NCBI lineage: Eukaryota > Metazoa > Chordata > Aves > Caprimulgiformes > Aegothelidae > Aegotheles > Aegotheles bennettii. The sequence goes on from VZRW01013821.1 coordinate 55,267, forward strand.
ACTGTAAGATATGAAGGAAACTTGAAATACAAAGAGGACACATATTTTTTGTCCACAAATATATTCAACAACAGGTCCCTCTCTTTCAGTATTGATGAGAATACAGGCATGTAATATGCAAATTTGACAGCTAAATTTAGCTTGCTTGCTGCATGCAGAAAAAGACTAAAATATTAAGGTGTTACTCAAGCACTTCAGGTTTGATTCCCAGTTATCCAAAGGACTTTTTCTGTGACTTTATGTAGACCACACAATCTTTCACTTCCTTCCTATTGTAAAATATAGATGAGATATCCACACTGGATATCATATGACATTTTACACAGACTGTCATGAGGAGGCAAGGTGAAGGAAATGGATGTCACAATAAAGAGAATATTGGGTAAAACTCTGGAGACTAAGCTGAAGGGTTTTTTTGTGACATTAACAGAAATATGCATATGTTTATTTTAAAAAAATCTCTGAAGTTATATAAAAAAAATGAGAAAAGATAGTGAACAAAGGAAATACATCCCATGATGAAAAGAGAGTGAAAAGCAGCAGGATATAAAATATTAGGTCACACACTAATCAGACACACATGTCTCAGGCTTCTAGTGAGCTGAGGAGGTACAGGTTTACACAAGCAGTGTCAAAGGTTTTGTATCTTTACAAATCACATCAGTTGAAATCATGTGGGACAATACTGTAATAATATGTATTAATATTATGTGTTAAATCTTAATAGTTAAAAATGTATGTCTTAAAGAAGAGATTCAACTCAGATAAAATGTGTGAGATCTAATGAGAATGTAAAAAAATCTTAATTTCTGTGAACCAGGCAAGATGGAGGAAGATCATAGAATGATAGAATGGTTTAGGTTGGAAGGAACTATTAAATACCATTTATTTACTATCCCCCTGTCATGGACAGGGACATTTCCCACTAGACCAGGTTGCTCAAAGTCCCATCCCACCTGCCCTTGAACACTTCCAGGAATGGGGCATCCACAACATCTCTGGACAACCTGTGCCAGTGTCTTACCACTCTTCTTGTAAAAAATTTCTTCTTAATATCCAATCTTAATCTACCCTCTTTCAGTTTAAAATTGTTGTTTCTTGTCCTATTACTACAGGCCCAGGTAAAAAGTCTCCCCTCACATTTCTTATACGCCTGCTTTAAGTGCTGGAATTCAGTTAAAAGGTCTCTGGAGCCTAGTCTTCTCCAGGATGAACCCCAGCCCTGTCAGCATGTCTTCATACAAGACATGCTCCAGCCCTCTGGTCATTTCCATGGCCTTCCTCTGGACTTTCTCCAAGAGGTCCATGTCCATCTTGTGCTGGGAACACCAGTCATGGACACAGTACTCCAGATGGAGTCTCATGAGAGCAAAGTAGAAGGGGAGAATCACCTCCCTTGACCTGTTGGTCATGTTTTTTTTGGATATAGTCCAGGACATGGTTCCCTTTCTGGACTGCAAGAACACATTGCTGGACATGGTTCCCTTTCTGGGCTGCAAGCACACATTGCTGGTTCATGTCCAGTTTTTCATCTACCAGGATCCCCAAGACCTTCTCTGAAAGGCTGCTCTCAAACCATTCATCCTCCTATATCTATTGATACTGAGGGTTTCCCTGACCTTGCACTTGACCTTGTTGAAATTCATGAGGTTCCTCAAGCCTGTCAAGGTCCCTCTGAATGTCATTCCTTCTCTCTAGCAAATCAACTGCACCTCTCAACTTGAAGCCATTCACAGACTTGTTGAGTGCACTTAGTACCACCTTCTATGCCAGTGATAAAGATATTAAATAGTATTGATCTCAGTACAAACCCTTAAGGTACACCATTTGTTATTGGTTTCTACTTATACATTGAGCCATTGACTGCAACTTTTTGGACATGGCCATTCAGCCATTTTCTAACCCATCTAACAGTCCGTCCATCAAACCCATATGTCTCCAATTTAAAAGTATGAAAGTTGTGGGGGACCATATCAAAGGCCTTACAAAAGTCTAGATAGATGATATCCATAGTTCTTTCCTTATCTACTGATTCAGTCACTCCATCGTAGAAGGCCGCTAGGACAGTCATGCATGATTTGCACTTGGTGAAGTTGTGTTGGCTGTCTCTAACCATCTCCTTGTCTTCCATAAGCTTTGACATATCTTCCAAGAGGATTTGTTCCCTGATCTTACCAGGCACCGAGGTGAGGCTGACTGATCAGTAGTTCCCAGGGTCCTTCTTATCACCCTTTTTAGAAATTGATGTGATGTTTCAGTTTTTTCCATTCACTGGGGACTTTTCCTGACTGTCATGACTTTTGACATATCATGGAGAGTGTTTTGGCAATATCATCAGCCAATTTCCTCAGGCCCCTGGGGTATATCTTGTTAGAATCACAGAATTACAGAATCACAGAATCACAGAATCCTAGGGGTTGGAAGGGACCTCGAAAGGTCCCATGGACTTATGGATGTTCATGTCTTTTGGTGGTCTTTAATCTGATCTTTACTTACTTTGGGAGGGTCTTCATTCCCTTAATCCCTGACTTGAGGCTCAGGGGCTTGAGAGATGTGGAAAGAATAATCATGAGTGAAAAAGGCAAAAAAGTTTTTGAGTGCCTCAGCCTTCTTCATGTCGAGTGTCACAAGTGCTCTTAGTGATAGAAAGGTCATTAGGAAATACATTTCCATTCTATGAAGAAAAAAGTAGTATTTATTCAGAACTTCTGAGATGTCATGGAAAATTCAAGTGTTTAATTTTTTTATGGAAGATTTTTTTTTCCCAAGGTCTGTATACCCACATAAGAATGTTTTGGTTTATTTCATTTTACAGATTTCTTTTTATATATATTATTTTTATTTGTTTTTTATTTTTTACTGCTTTGCTCAAACAAAAGCCCTTATTTAAAGTGTTAGATTAACTCTACATTTATCTTACTTTGTCTTATCTTTTTTATATTTATATGTATTGCTAGATTGTATATTAATTACAGGTTTTTAAAAAGAATATAACAAATATTTATGTAAACGCCCCCCACACAAATCAGCACACTTGCCATGGCCTTAATTCAGAAAATCCTTGAGTGTATAGTTAAATCTATCATTAATGACAATATCACTTTAATTTTGTAATGCTGAATAAGGTTGCTATTCTTTGTACAAAAGTGTTCATTAACTTAATTGTCAATGAGACATTACCAGTCTCTGCTTTACAAGTTACAGGACATGGACCGTGTCTGCAACACAGAACTGTGTCATCTGTAACATTTGCAGTTTTAAGTGGCTAACAAGCATTCAGAGCATTCCATGAGAAATGTGTGCGTGATTTATTGGTCAAAAAAACCCATCTAGACCATTGTTATTAGGTTAGTGCTCAAAGCATTCTTAGGATTGTTTGTACTCAGTCTGTTTTGTGTGCCCAGGGTGAGATAAAACTGGAGCTACTGTGTCCATATTACAGCAGCCCTCAAACATGTGCAACCCCACAGACATAATTGCTGCAGAAATATTTGAATATTTAAGATGTCACCCACTCAAGTATAAAGGAACAGTTGTTCCTCTCTCTGCTATTCCTATGGGCAATGTAAAGAGAAAGAGTTTGTCAGCGTTTCTCATTTGCTTGTGAAACCTCAGTATAAGCACCTTCACCGTTAGCCAGAAACCTGGATGATTTCACACAGCAGTATGTGAGATGACGACACAATGTTTCAAGACCAAACAATGACTGTGGTAAACTGGTGATATAGGAAATCACCAAAGGAGGTGAGAAGTTTCTTCTGAAGCTCTGGCAGCCCTTTCTGGAGGACTATCTGACCACAACCCAGCTAACAGCACAATGGGTGCAATAGACTGTAGAGCTCTAGGTATTCTTTTCCACTCACTCACAAAAAGCGCTTTTATGTAAGTGGATGTTAAGAAACAGAAATCTAGTTAAATTTGAGTGGCATGGTCTTAACAGATATAAACTGTCTTTGCTGGATGGTAAAACAATCCAAAAATATACTGCAAGCTTCTGTCTGTAAAGAGCATAGAGATTAAGAGAATCCCTTGAAACTATAACTTAAGTTTACATTAAAGACAAACTCCCTGAAGCTGTAGTTACAGCTGGAAGCTTTCTCAAACAGAAGTACAAAAAAATGTAGTTTAGCTCCTAGATTTCCATTGTTTGATTTTTGCTAGGTTTTGTTTGTTTGTTTGTTTGTTTTCATTTGTAGAGAGAATTATTCAATGTAGTAATTTTCAGTTCTCATGTTTGTATATGTCTTGGCATGTCTTAGACCATAAAGAAAACCGCTGCAATGCATTGAAGCAGAGCATCCTTGAATATCTATCAAAAAGAACAATTATCAATAAGTTAGGTTACAGCCTTTGCTTTGCTAAAATGGAATATTAATTAGGTTGGGATAAAGCACTTAATTCGCTATGTGAGTCTTATACATAAAATACTCCTTTTTAACTGTAATGTTCACTTCCATACAATTATTTAGTAGCTCTTCTTATGACCCCAAACAACATCAGTTTCACATATATGAACATCAAAATCACTGCTTTCTTCAGGTGGATTTTTCTGTTATCACTGTTCCCAGAGTGGCCTGGTAAGCTGGATAAATATGCTACCTTTTACTGGTGTATAACACACTTGTTAAAGAAGATACATAAAAATTACTATCTACATCCATTAATTGCTATTTAATTCTACATCCATTTTTGCAAGGCACATAAAAAAGAAAACACATCAAAAGCATTTACAAGTAATTAAAGTGGTTTGTGATTTTTTTTTTATAAAAATAAAATATATTGGATTTTGTACTTGGTATGTGAGCCTTCAATGGCAATCTACTGCTTACACATCTGTACTGTTATTTGCAATATCTCTTTCATTCGTTATTCATCTGCATCCAGTTACTCAGGATTTCATAAAATGCTTAGCATATTTCCTGAATAAATAAAGTCCTTCCCTTTTTATGAAAATGTTAAATTTATTATTTCTCTCTATATTTTTTTTCTACCTTCTCTTTCTTCCATCACCTGGTCTAATAGCTGATACTCATTGAAATAAATTCACCTTGGAATGAGTCTAAATATTTCATAAGCTTGATTTAATTGCTGTCATTTTCAATAGCTTCTCTACTCAGGGGACACTCTTTTTATAGGAACTCTATTGGATTTTTTACTGTCGATAAAAGACTTTTTAGACATCATTAAGCTAGTTTTTCAGGGTGAATGGACCTCTAGAGTTTTTCTCCTGATGGTTGTTAATTTAAAATCTGCACTATTTATTCCTCTTGCAAATCTTAGATTTGGTTCAGGCTTAACAAACCAAACAACAGCCAAAGAGTATGCACATTTTTACCTATTTTTATTTGTATGCTAACCACCATTGTCTACTCTGCTATGAACAATTTTATTTTCCATGCACGTTTACAACATATGTAACTGAGGAAAGAAAATATAAAAGGTTCTGTGTTTTAATAATTAAAAAATATTTTTTTATTATATAGTTGAATATTTCTTCCTGCATATTGTTTGGCTTAATTTTGGCTAAATTATTTACTGAAGTGAAGTTTACAGATGCATTCACTTACTGTATTTCACTCTCTTCTTGTAAGAATTTTCAGTCAGAAAATAACAAATGCTATTAAAACATGTAACTAAGTCTAAGATTTTATACTTTAAAAAATATTAAATGAAATAGTCTAGTATTTCAAGGTTTTCCATGTGTATCTATATGTTCAGATACTATATTTTGCTATAAATATGTTTATCCATAAATTATAGTTAATGAAATAATGAAGTGATAGTATTCTTGTTCATGTCTGCAACAGTATGGAGAACACACAATTGTCCTAAAAGTGACAAATGGATTACCACTTTAAAAAAAAAGCAGTAAAACTACTGTAACTTAAAAAGCAAGAAGGAAGATCATAGGGAAAGATAAAGTCAAGGAGCATATTTAAATAAAATTCTCTGATTACATTTTCTCTGAAAAATTTCTCTTGTTATTTTCTGACTGTATGGGCAGAATGTTTGGAATCTCAGGATAAAAAATATTTTGCTTTCTGTATAGCCAAAGCTTATGTGGATAAGTGCTATCTTATGGAAAAAAATGACAGTTGTATTTTCTGATGATTTATGATATTTTTAAGTTATTTCAGTGATCTTTTAAGTATGATACAAAACACAAATTAACAAAATTATTTCTATTTTTTATTGTTATTTGAAAAGTGTAACAGATTATTCACTAATATAGCATAGATATGTATATTTGTACTCATATAATTGACACATTATAAATGTGCAGATTAATCTGCAATTTGGTTTTACAGTAAAAAATATTTTAAAAAAATATTATTTTCACCTACTTTCACCTAAGATTTGATCTTAGGATATTTGATCAGAAATAGATACTAAAAAACATCCAAATTGTATTAGTCACAGTATTTTCTACTTTGATTAAGTATCTCATTCTAGTATGATTTTTATTTACAATCCATTTTTAGTTTCATAGAGATAGTTATTAAAGACATCATAGTGCTCTATAAAAAAGCAAAGCATTGTAACACACATCAGTGGATGGGACCATCTGGAGAATCAAAGGGATTTGGCCTAATGAATAATACAGGAATCACATAATCTGAATATCTGCAGTTCTCTGTGGTTATATCCCTGTTTTATAGATTCTGACCCTTTCTTGTAACGTCAAATCCCATCTTTTTTGTTAGGAAGAAACTCAAAAATTCTGGACCAAAACATCTTAATGGGAAAAGTTGGTTTACAAGTTGTACCTGTAAAGTTTTGTGGAGTGTGAAATCTGTAGCTGTGCTTATGGTAGGAAGTTGTGTGGTGCAACAAGAGTGGATTTGTAGAACCAAACAGTTCACACTGAGGATCTGAGGTTTACACTATGTGCATTTCATGAGAGTTTATTTTGGAGTGGTTTTAGTCTGCTGAATTGGACTGAGCACCCTTTAGCAGTTGAAGTGCATTAAGTACCACTGGAGTGAACTTTCTGGTTTAATTTTTTCAAAAAGGATCAATCTTGTTATCTGAAACATCTGAACTTGTGAAATAGAATTGTTTTTCTCTTGTAGGCTCATCTCTCAGGGTTCATTGTAGCATCTAACAGAAGTTATGAGTCTCAAAAACAGTTCACATGCACATACATAATTTCTGTTTCTCCTTCTCATTGTGCTCTGAGAAATTGCTTTAAATATTTTTGAATATTACATAAAAATTTTCTACAGGTGTGTTTGGGGATGACAGGTAAAAAATAGGAGGACAGGAAAAAAAACATACATACAGATTCTACATGCTAAATATTAATGGTATATGGCATTCAACAAATTATCCTTCTGTTCATTAGAAAATAGGTCTTTGTTCATATGCATTGCTTCAGATCAGATCCTGAATTGTGGTAAATACTACAGAATCACAACAGATAATAAACAGACATTTTATGCTATGGTAATAAGTACAAATAAATCCAAATTTCATACTAAAATGTAAAAATAATTGACTGGACCAAAGTGTGAAAAATGGTACTGAAATAAAAGTCAAAGCAAAAAACTCAAACCAAACAACCGAAGACTTAACTACTTACAATTAAATAATTGTGGACTTTTCAAAAGCAATTTAAAAAGCAATGAGATCCAAGATCCCCTCCTCTTCCTTCCCTCCCCCTTTCCTCCCTCTTCTCACTACATGTATATTGTGTAACAGTTTATCACTACAGTATTTGAGAAGCTTCTGAGAACTTTGGAAAACCCAGTGCTTATTTTATAATTATTTTAGGCATAAAATTATACAAAGAATATTAAAAGAAAGCAAGCTTCAAAATTATTAACGTAAGAAGAAACTATGTTTACTCGATAAATTGGTCTAAAATTAATTATAGCACTCTCTTCCAACATTGGTAACTACTCAAATAATAAACATTTTAAAGAAGGAATAATTTGATACACAGAGTGTAGCTTGTAACACAAGATGTGATATTTAATTCATATACGAGTTCAGGTAATTACTCCCACAATATTAAATATAAACTGAAGTTTATTTCAAGCCTTACCCTGACATATGATATTCAAAGAAGATATGCAGGTAAAACACTGTTGTAAAAATGTGTGAGTTTAATATGTTGGGACCTTATTATTTCCACTATAGAAAGTGATGCTGGAGTGGTTAAGCTATTAATTGTCTCCCTGTTTTTTTTCGGTTTGTTTTTTATTTTTGTTTTTGTTCTTGTTTTTGTTTTTCCCACAGAGATGGTTGTAATTCAAACCATCCCCTTATCTCACTCTCCATGATACCCAAAGAATCAACTGCCAACACAGACTTATAGAAGGTTCACATAGTAAAGTTCATGGAAATCTGTGAGCATAAATCACAGGAATAAAAGTACTGGAGGAGACATAAGAACAGATTTTATACACATGCCTTGAACACTTGTTACAGTGCTTCTTTAAACTGTAAATGAGGATCCAGTGTTGTTCTGGAAATGTGATATCATCTTATTTTGATAGTCAATTCTGTGACAAGAAGAAAAACAAATTAAGTTTGGGACATCAGTTCCTACTGTCTTGACTAATTAACTCATATAAAACTCCACTGCCATTTCATATTATTTTTGCAAAAGCAGATATTAAACCTACCAGTCTAATAAGCCCCTCATGGCAATGCTTTATCCCAACTCCAACTGTGATGGGGTCCAAAATAACATGAATTAAATGACTGCAAGCAGAAGGAAATGAGACATTTCACTTACAGTCAGTTCGTGAACAGGGCTGAAATGTGGTGGTATTTCACATTTCCAGAGGGTTTTACTTTCAGTAGGGCACTTCACTGTGGTTTAGGAAAAAACTCAAATACTTTTGTCTTTATTCCTGCTCTCTGAGAACCAATGCAGACACAGATACCACAAAACAAATCAAAATACTAACCTTAATTGCTGTGGAATTCTGTGAAATTACTTGAATAAGGAACTTCATCTTCTATTATCTTACATTTGTCATTAATGAGGCCAACTATTTTACTTAGGAGTTTTATTATGGTTTTATCCAATCCCCCAAAATAACAAGGAAAGTGTTTACATTAAGGAAAAAATAATTCATACATTTGAGGGAGGATAAATGCACAGCAGCAGAAGCATACTGAGAGTACAGAAGCCTTAAACTTAAGCTCTTGAAATTTGGGGTTTATTTTTGTCATACTTCTCTGTTAAAATGTATGGATTAATGCCATTTCTGAGCAGGCATGAAATTCCCAAGAACCTGACTTGAAATTTCTCTAGCAATAGAGTCACTGGTAAGGAAAGAAAGAGAATGATAGTTTTAGGCCAAAATCCATACAAAAAGTAGAGCTTTCTATATTCCAACCCCAGTTTTGCTGAAGTAAATATTAACAATTCAATATGCTTACCTTTAAAATGAATGATGTCATTCAGAGTCAGTGTTCAATGTGATTAATATCTGTGAGGGAATGGGGATACAGGTAAAACATATCCTTTATTAGATGATTTTATATAACTGGAAAAAAAAAAGCAGGTGACTTTCAAGGTTCACATTCTTGTAGTCTACTTTGAAATAGAAACATCAACTTTTGAAGCAAGATAAAGGGTTAGGACTGGTGTTGTAAGTTTAATATACTGTTTCTCTACAGGACAGTTGAGTAGAAAGGACTATTGGCATCTATAATGTAGTGGAAGGATGGTAGTAATACAGATGAAGAATATGTGAAGTTTGTATACAAGAGAGGAAAGCAAACATAAACCCACCTCATTTGTAACACTGCCGGGTTTGTATGGGGTGAGCCAACCATAGCATAGACAATATCCTATATTCGGAGTCCGTGGCTGATGGCATTCAGTAGATTTATGTATTTGGAAAGGAACTTTGAAGTTTTCTCTTAAGAACCAGGGTTGTGAAAGCTTGGTAAGCAGATTTTTTTGAGAAAAAAAATGCTCACTTAGGGCTAATTACTGGGTTTATCCTCTATCATATGTCTATGATATGAACTCACCTCGGTGTATTGTGGTTGTTCAGCTACACCTACAAAGGTGTCCTTGAAGGCATTATATTTGGGTCTAGGACAACTGTTCGCATCCAACTGGCTGTGGCAACCAACTCTCCCCCAAACAGCTCTCAGATGAACATTTCTGCACTGTCATCTCTCTGCTGGGACAATTGTACATGGATTGGCAGGAGGCACTTGTTCAGCACCGTGAACAACACTTCATTCAGTACAGAACACTTTTTGTTTCTCACATTTGATTGAGTCACCTTTATCTAATCATGAGATAACCAAAAACAGTTGCAGAGCAAAGTGGACATCCAAGCACAATGAAGGTGTGAGATTAATTGGCTAACATGTGTCACAACTTGTGTGACTCATACACTTGAATTCCCTATATATACACAGTTTCCTTGCAAAAATCTGAGCCCCATGAGCAGAGCTGCTGCTCCCTGAGGGTCTGTTCGAAGGCATTGATGGAGTTTCTGTTCACGGTGTTGAACAAGTGCCATGGATCGATCCGCATACACTTGTCCCAGCAGAGAATCAGCAGTGTAGAAATGTCTGGTGGAGAGATGGTGGCAAACAGTTGGCAGTGTACAGTTGTCTCTTTCTGATACATTTCATTTTAGGGGGTGCTATTTGAAATGCAGTAGAGATATGAAAATGTATTTTAAGATATGAATAGCATTTCTTTAATAACTTTCAGCATGTGTTTTAGGTTATGGTGATATGTGATTACTAGGGGTGTATTATCAGTGACATGTTTCGTTTGTAGTGTACTAAGTTTCCATATATTTATTTGGGAGGTAATTCAAAGACACAATCTGGAGAACAGCTTAGTGGTGTAGTTTTCTTTTACTCATATGAGCTGGGTATCACAAGTAAATGCTTTAATGGCCTAGCTGTATATCATACACTTTCTGATGTTTTCCAGATGTTTACTGGCTTTTCTAATCTGTGAGATATGTAGCAGTTTGTAGTAGCATTTTGCAGTTTATCATCTCTTATGCTGTCCCTGGTGCCTGAATAAATAGCAAGGAACCTGAGGCTGAGGTTGGTACAAGAACATGTCAGAACTGGATGATAAAGGGACTGTAGCTATGGAATCTGAGATAAAAATTGGTAAGCCAAGGGTAACACAGATGTTACAGATGCCATCTGAGCAAGTTAGCTACACTAAAATACAGGTATTTAGAATCAGTTCCTTTAAATGATGCATGAAATTGTAGGCATATTATGAACTACTTATGTGCACTATCTTGACAGTAGTAGCTGTGTAGTCTGGTGAAAGTGTCGTTTCTTTAAGGTAAGTTTTCCTGTGGATAAGAACATATTGGATGAGTGTCTCACTGTGTTTAAACTGGAATTTCAAGTGCTGGTTCTTAGTTGTTGCTGTGTTACACATGAGGTGGACCAAATTATTAATTATAATAGTGTTTCTGTTACTCAGCAAATGGGACATTGCATCACTCATATAAGTAAAATTGGACTTTGACATTTTATATATTTCCAGTCCATTTGATACAGTTTTTGCATGGGAACCTTTCGGCCTGTCTAAAACTGTGAATCCAATGTGTAAATCATTGGCTCCTCTTTCAGAATGTAATGAAAAGGTTAGATACAATTACAAAAATATTAGGAAAAAAATAAATGCATGTCTTGGTTTAAAAGGTTAGGGCAAGCCACAACTCAGGGAACAGAATTGGTGTCTGTTATTCCTCTCCACACACCTGGGGGAAAATAAAAGGGGAGTAAGGAAGAGAGACTTAAAGGTTGGGAGTTAAAACTAAAACAGGATTAATGAAATGGGGAAGGGAGAGTAACAGGTGGGGAGAGGAACAAGATATACAAGTATATACAAAACCCGATTCCAATGATTGACAATATAATTTCCCAGAAAGCCTCCTACGGCAAAGACGGTGCAGGAAAGAGGGTCCAAAGCTCTTCCCAGTACCCTATGGATTTGAATTCTGCAGAGCACATGGCAAAGTGATGACAAAGGGCAGGATTCTTTCTCTCTCAGGGATGTCTCCATATGGTGAGAAGGCAAGGCAGAGAAGAGTAGGAAGAAGAAGGAGGGAACTTCCTGTTTTCCTGGTTTTAATATAGTTTGTCAGGAAGTGGGAGAGAATACAGATCCCCCAGTTTTCTCTGCCCTGCATCCCTTTTCACAAAGGGTCCTAAACTCCACCCTCTCTCTGGGTCCTCTCACTAATACTATAAAATTTTGCCTGTGCCTCCTCTAACCATAACAATGCACTATATTTATGTATAACTCAGTGAGAGAGCAAAAAAGAATAACATATTTTTAGAATGCCAAGAGGGTGTAGATGATAAAGCAGTTGCATGGATAGATAATCAATAATCAGAGTAAGAAAGGTTGTCAAAAACACTAATAGTACTGTGAGCTTTGTAAGTGGCCATTAATAGTAAGCTCTTTCACCTCCAGGCTGAAAAGATCAAAATATATCTACATCCCAGGCTGCAATAAACTGGACATTTTACATCTACTAATATCTACCCTGCATTAGAGACTGTTATCCTGATGAAGGATTCATCCTTTGAATAAAACATTAAATCAAAGTCTTTTCTGCTCTGTAGGCATTATGGATAACATGGAATGACTAAAAGGAGGGTGATAATGATTAGAAATCTCCAAAGACTATTGACTTGATGCTTATCAACTGTACATAGTGGATAATGAAAGCAGTTTATAAAGACTTTGGCATCAAAAAGTTTAATACACAAAAAGAAGGTGGTAGTTATTAGGGACAAATATCCCATACTATTTCAAACACAGCCTCAATCTATAAAGAAGGCATGGGCTAAACCAGGAAATGTCTAAAGCACCCAAGTGACTTTCTATGTTCGATGTGTTCTATTGACCTTCAAAATAATGATTTCATTCACTATTTTAATATTTCTGCCTATCAGAAGGGTTGGGAAAATGCTGAAAACAGAAAGATTTTAGAAACCTGAAAAGTGATTTAAAAAAAAAATGTGGGGCAAACATCTGAGTAATTTTTCATGTTAATCTAGCTCATAAACAGAGATGAATGGTTCACCTGTGTTCCACTGTCCTATCCAATGCTTTATGTATTCATGTACTTTCCAAAGATACAGTCCATTAAGCATGTTGTCATGTACCACAAATTAAATTTACAAGCTTGCAGAAGAAGTTATGTGTATTGGCTATCGTGATTCTGTGAAATGCTGTGGACATTTCAGTAGAATTGTACAATGTAACAAAATGGAGCCCCAAATAAAGTTGTAATGTACTAGGTTCAGATGGGGTACCCTTCTCAGTCCCAAACCCTAAATTTTAGACATAATAGAATTTGAAAGGTGACCTGAAGTCTTCCAATTTTTTTGCAGATTATTTTCAGATGTGAAAAAGAATTTTTCAAATCTGAAAAAATAATAGTTGTTTGTGGCCATTACATTCACATATGAGTTTTAGAAAAAATTTTCAACAGAACATGATAATAACCCTCATGACAGGTTTTGATTGTTTGTTTTTGTATGTAAATATTTTTCTACTAAAAATTAAACAAATGCCTATATTATGAGTTTTAAATTATTTGTCTCATTGTTCCTTCTTATAGCAATTTCCCTTTTAGTCTTTTGTTTCTTTCCAGAGCACATTTATCAGTACTATTGTGATTAGTCAACAAATTTCCACAATGGGAGAAGGCTCAGAGGACACGGGCAAGGCTCATGCTCTGGGCAAGCTCAGGGAAGAACCTGACTCAGGAGTGCTTGATTGTTGCAAATAAAACTGCATTTATCTGAATACACAGAGTACCAGAGAGTAAACATACTGTGTTTGTGAGGCAAGGTTTTGGTAGTGAGGGGGCTACAGGGGTCTCTTCTGTGAGAAGCTGCTAGAATCTTCCCCTATGTCCAACAGAGCCATTGCCAGCCACCTCCAAAATGGACCCACTGCTGGCCAAGACTGAGCTCGCCAGCGATGGTGGTAGTACCTCTGTGATAACATATATAAGAAGGGGGAAAAGTTGCTGACAACAGCAATTGCAACTGGTGAGAGGAGTGAGAATATGTGAGAGAAACAAGTCTGTAGACATCAAGATCAGTGAAGAAGGATGGCGTGGGGTGCTCCAGGTGCCACAGCAGAGATTCTCCTGCAGCTCGTGGTGAAGACTATGGTGAGACAGGCTGTCACCCTGCAGCTCGTGGAGGATAATGGTGGAGTAAATATCCATCTGCAGCCTGTGGAAGACCTCACACTGGAGCAGGTGGATGACTGAAGAAGACTGTGACCCTGTAGGAAGGCTGGGCTGGAGCAGGCTCCTGGGAGCACTTGTGGACTTGTTTGGGACCCACACTGGAGCAGTCTGTTTCTGAAGGACTGCACTCTGTAGAATAGAAACACACTGGAGTAATTCATGAAGAACTCCAGTCTGTAAGATGGACCCACATTGAAGAAGTTTATGGAGGACTGCCTCCCATGGAAGGGACCCCACGCTGGAGCAGGGGAAGGGTGTGAGGAGTCCTCCCCCTGAGGAGGAAGGAGTAGCAGAGACAATGTGCGATGAACTGACCACAACCCCAATTCTCCATCACCTTGTGCCACTGTGGGTGAACAGGTAGAGAAATTATGAATGAAGTTAAGCCCAGAAAGAAGGGAGGGATGGGAAGAAGGTGTTTTCATATTTTGTTTTATTTATCATTATCTTACTCTGATTTGATTGGCATTAAATTAAATTAATATTTCTCAAGTCAAGTCTGTGATCTGTGATGGTAATTGGTTAGTGATGTCCCTGTCCTCATCTCAACTCATGATATTTTTGTCATATTTTCTCTCCCCCTGTACAGCTGAGGAGTAGAGTGATAAAGCAGCTTCGCTGGGAACCTGGCATCCAGCCAGGGTCAACCCATCACGGTAGCCTTTATTTTAAATAGACAGTTGTATCAGTGGATCAGCTGGCTATACTGGGCAAGTGGATCAACTGTTTGTTTAAATAGCCTTCCCTGAGTTAATCAATGGAGATACTGTCTTTCTGAACTAGCCAAACCAGTGGCTGAGGTTAGAAGAGATCTCTGGAGGCCATCTGGTCCAAGATCTCTGCTAGAGCATGGCCATTTATAACCCAGGACCATGTCTAGATGACTTTTGAATATCTCCAGGGTAGGAGACTCTATCTCCTCTCTGGGACACATATGCCAGTGCTCAGTCACTCTCACAGTAAACAAAGTGTTTCCTGATGTTCAGAGGGAGCCTCTTGTGTTTCAGTTTGTGCCCATTGCCTCTGGTCCTGGCACTAGGCACCACTCAAGAGAGACTGGTTCCTTCCTCTTTGCAACCTCCTTCCTGGTATTTATATGCATTGATAAGATCGCCCATGATAATCATAGTATCATAGAATCATTCTATTTGGAAAAGACATTTAAGACCATCAAGTCCTACCGTTAACCTAGCACTGGCAAGTCCACCACTAAACCATGTCCTTAAACACCACATCTACACGTTTTTTAAATACCTCCAGGGAAGGTGACTCAACCACTTCCCTGGGCAGCCTGACAACCCTAAAGGTGAAGTCATTTTTCCTAATATCCAATCTAAATCTCCCTGATACAACTTGAGGCCATTTCCCCTTGTTCTATTGCTGTTATTTGGGAGAAGAGACCAACATCCACCTTGCCCCAACCTCCTTTCAGGTACTCGTATTGAGTGATAAGGTTTCCTCTCAGCCTCCCTTTCTCCAAGCTAAACAAACCCAGTTCTCTCAGCAGCTCCTCAAAAGACTTGTGCTCTAGACCCTTCATCAACTTCATTGCCCTTCTTTGGACCCACCACAGCACCTCAGTGTCTTTCTTGTAGTGAAGGACCTCAGACTGAATAAAGTATTTTAGGTGCTGCATCAGCAGTGCCAAGCACAGGGTTGACAATCACTTCCTTAGTCCTGCTGACCACACTTTTTATCTAGGCTAAACAGTCCTAGCTCTCTCCACCTTTCCTTACAGTAGTCATGTTCCTCAGGGATCAGTACTGGGACCGGTTCTCTTTAACATTTTTGTCAGTGACATGGACAGTGGGATCAGGTGCTCCATCAGCAAGTTTGCCAATGACACCAAGCTATGTGGTGTGGTTGATATGCTGGAGGGAAGGAATACCATCCAGAGTGAGTTATTCAACAAGGCCAAGTACAAGGTCCTGCCCATACAATCCTATGCACAAATACAGTCTGGGTGGAGAATTGATTGAGAACAGCCCTGATGAGAAGAACTTGGGGGTGTTGGTTGATAAGAAGCTCAACATGAGCTGGCAATGTCCTCTTGTAGCTCAAAAAGCCAATGATATCCTAGGCTGTTTCAAAAGAAGTGTGACCAGCAGGACATGATTCTCTCCCTCTACTCTGCTCTGGTGAGACCCCACATGAAGTACTGTGTCTAGTTCTGGGGTCCCCAACAGAAGAAGGACCTCTCCTATGAAGAGAGGCTGAGAGAGTTGGGGTTGTTCAGCCTGGAGAAGAGAAGGCTTTGTGGAGACCTCATAGCAGCCTTCCAGTACCTGAAGGGGACCTACAGGAAAGCTGGAGAGGTACTTTTTACAGGGTCATGTAGTGATAGAACGAAGGGAAATGGGTTCAAACTAAAGGAAGGTAGACTAGATATTAGGAAGAAGTTCTTTACTGTGTGGGTAGTAAGACACTGAAACAGGTTACCCAGGGAGGTTGTATATGCCCCCTTCCTGGAAATGTTCAAGGCCAGGTTGGATGGGGCTTTGAGCAACCTGGTCTAGTGGAAGGTATCCTTGCCCATGGTAGGGGAGTTGCAACTAGGTGATTTTTAAGGTCCCTTCCAATCTAAACCATTTTATGATTCTATGATTCTATGAAAGTCCCTTCACCATCTTCATGGCCATTGGTTAGACTCTTTCTGGGATGTCCATATCCCTCTTATACTGGGGAGCCTAGCATTGGACACAGTATTCCAGATGTGGCCTCACCAGGACTGAGGAGAAAGGAAGGATCACCTCCCTCAACCTGCTGGCAATTCTTTGCCTGATGCAACCCAGGATATCATCAGCCTTCTTTGCAGCAAGGATATATTGCTAGCTCATGTTCAACTTTGTGTACATCAGGACTCCCAGATTCTTTTCTGCCAAGCTGTTTCCCAGATGGGTAGTCTCCAGCATATTTTAGTGCCTAGCAGAATTTTGCATACTTGTTGAACTTCGTGATGTTCCTGATAGCCCATTTCTCCATTCTATTGAGGTCCCTGTGGATAGAAGCACAACCTTCTGTTGTACCATCTATTTCTTCTGGTTTCGTGTCATCTGCAAACTTGCTGAGATTACTCTCTGCCTCATCATACTAATCATTAATGAAGGTGTTAAACAGGACTGGACTCAATATAGAGCCCTGGGGTACACCACTAATTACTGGCCTCCAACTAAGTTTCTTGCCACTTTGTGCAACCCTCTGGGCCTAGTCATTCAGCCAGTTTTCAAACCATGTGCTAAAAAAAAAATAAAAAAATATATACATCAAGTATTAAAGAAATTCTTTGCAGAAATATTCCCCTCTCTCCTGAGGTCTTTAAGTTGGATGATATACAAAACACATTAGAATCAGCAGCACGGTAGAGAAAAAACTATATGATTTCCCAGAAGCCATTGTGCATAGAATAATTAGGAAATTAAATGAGAAAATGTGGGAATGGAAATTTTCTGGTGGTGTAGTGTTTGCATTCATCTAATAGAGTACGCAGAGACCAATAGGAAGATATAAGTCAGATGCTTCCTCTTTTCTGTAGATAAAAGCATGTATCATGAGAAAGAAATGAACAGAACAGTGAAGCAAAAAATCTAAGGATGCTTTCAAAACAAGGTCAGTAGTCTTGTGCCAGACCTGGGTACATCTTCATATACTTCAACCTCATTTCAACTGAATATATTTAGTCCAGATTAGTTTCAATGCAAATCATTAGTGAGACAGATTTAGTAGCACTTATCCAAATACCCATGTTAGAGAGCATATTCTAGGTTTTTAAAGACAACAGCATGATTGCTCTTCTGGGCTGCACAGGGAGGAACAGATGTCAGGAACGGTTAATGGTACATGGATGTGGTGAGGATCTGCCACATGTTGCAAACAACGAAAATGTACAGCAGACGTCTCCCACACAACTCTTGATATATCAGATGTAAATGTGAAACAGAAAACCAAGCAAGAAAATGATTGTCAAGAATATACAAAAACACTGCAAGCAAACAAACAAACAAACACACCCTGGATCTTTAGGAAAATTAAAGACCTGAGATTCAAAACTTACAGATCTTACTTACCTGACACATTCTTTTCTAACTTTTTAAGACATAGCAGAAATAGACACTAAGGTAGACAGAGCCATCCATACCATTATCCAGCCCTAGATCTGATCTCCCGAGGTAGGGAAAAAGGAGAGGAATTGTGATCTATGTTAAGGAGAACCTTGAAAGTATAGAAGTCAACTACAGTGATTGTGGAAGCTCCATCCAATGCCCCATGGTCAAGATCAGAGGGATCAAATCCAAGGGGGATCTTACAGTAGGCATCTGCTACTGACCTCCAAATCAAGATGCTAAGGCTGGTGAAGCAATATTTGGGTCACCTGAGAAAGCTTCATGTCAACAGAACCTGGTTCTTATGGGTGGCTTCAACTTTCCAGATATTTGTTGGAAGAACAATACAGCAGCTCACATGTCATTCCATCAAGTTCCTGGAATGCACAAAGGACTGCTTCCTCATACAGTTGTTAGATGTGCCAGGCAGAAATGAGGCACTGCTGGACTTGCTACTTACAAACTAAGAAATCCTGTTTTGTAATATCTCAGTTAGCGACAGCCTTGGCTGCAGTGACCACAATATTATGGAATTTGGGATCCTACTGAGTATGCTGAAGGTTAGTATTAAGACAAAGATTTTAGATTTTAGAAGAGCAAACTTCAGCTTGCTCAGAGCTCAATTGGAAGGGATTCCATGGGAAGCACCGATGGAGGACAAAGGAGCTAGTAAGTGCTGGGAGTTTTTAAAGAATGCTCTCCTGGAAACACAAAACGAGTTCATCCCCTTTAAAGGGAAGGGAAGACGACCTTGGCTTAACTGTGAGCTTCTGAGTCTCATCAAAACCAAAAAAAGAAGCATATCACATATGGAAAAGTGGAAGAATATCAGTTGAGAATTGCGAGGACATTGCCTGGGCATGGAAAGATGCAGTTAGAAAAGCAAAATCTCAGCTGTGCTGGTTTAGCAAAAGGCCAGGGCAAGCCACAAACCAGAGTTTTGTTTCTATCACACCCCCCCCAGAAAAATAGAAGGGGAGCACAGAAAAGAAAGAAAAACTCAACGGTTGGAAATTATAACAAATTTAATGGCACAGGGAGAAAGAGTAACAGGTGGGGAAAAAGGGAAAATATATATATACAAATATATACAACCCGAGCTCCGATGACCGGCGATACAGGCTGCTGAAAGATCCTTCACTGCAAAGTCAATGGGGGTGAAAGAGAGTCCAAATCCCAGCACCCAATGCAGTCGGAATGCTGCAGACCACATGGTGAGCTGGTAACAAAAGCTGGGCCTTCTCTGGGCAGGCTTCACGTGGTGAGCTGCAAGCAAGGGAGTGCGGGAGCGAGGCAAAGAGTAGAAGAGAGAAAAGCCGAAAGAGAGACGAAGAGCCGAAGAGGGACCAAGAGCTAGAAGCCCCCTGTCCTCCTGGCTTTATAGAGTTTGGGAGGAAATGGGGGGAATACTGATACCCGATACCTGATAACTGATACCTGACACCCCAGACCCCTTTTCACAACAGGGGCCTAAACTCCACCCCTCATTCACTGGGTCCTGACAGCAAAAGCCAATAAGAATTTCGCCTGCCCCTTTCAAACTATAACATCAGCTCAAGTTGAAATTGTCCAAAGATGTTAAAAAATGACAAGAAAGGCTTCTTCAGCATGAAGAAAGGCTGAAAGAACTGGATTTGTTCAGCCATGAGAAAAGAAGATTTAGGTTTAGGTTTATTACCCTGTTCCTGTCTTTAAAGCGTGGTTACAAAGATAGAAACTCCCTTTCTACAAGGAGTCACATGGAAAAGATGAGGGTTGATGGGTACCAGTTACTCCTGGGGAGATCTTGATTGGACACAAGAGGAACATTATTCACACAGAACAATCAGTCATTGGAATAATCTCCCCAGGGAAGTGGTGGATTACACAACATTGGACACTTTTAAGATTTGTATGGACAGGGTGCTGGACCATCTTGTCTAAACTGTGTTTGGCAAGAAATGTTGGACCAGATGATCTTTGAGGTCCCTTCCAACCTCGTATTCTATGTTTCTAAGACTGACACTTTTCAAAATAAATCGTCAAATGATAGGTAAAGATCATGTGGGCATCTGCACCAAAACTGTGCAGAGTGATCTAAGCTAGTTTTTCTATCCAAGAGCTTTTCTGTCCAAGGCCTGTGAAGGACAGAAGCATGCAGAGTGACACATGTCCTCAGTCATTGCTTTAAAAAAACATAGTGGAATGTTTCTGACTAATTCTCAGTGTACTCTTAGGTTTGTTTTGGATTTTCTTCTCCACATTTCCCTTCCCTTCCCTTCCCTTCCCTTCCCTTCCCTTCCCTT
>VZRW01013823.1:0-57930 GCA_013398125.1 Aegotheles bennettii
AGAATTCTGTGATTCTGTGCTCTTACAAAGGGCAAAAAGAACTTTCCCCTAATTGCTTATTGCTTGCATATGTGTAATTGCAATAGATTTTAGCTGCCCTTTTTTCTTTCTCTGGTGTATCTCTGTCGTAATAAGGCCTAGGAGTGATGCATAAATTAGCTCGTACAACATTATGGTATCGTAGTGTATGAAACCATTGAAACTTACCATTTTTAGCCCCTCTGTTACTCTGTGATGTAGAAAACATCTAAATATTCTCACATATGTCTGGGATGGCTATACTGTGTTTTATATACCAATCAGACTGGTTTCTTTAGTGCCTTGCTGAGGGGAGTGAATACACTGAAACATGCCATAAAAATGAGTAAGTCATAGGTTAAGAGATTTGTTACATCTATATGTTGATTCCAGGATCACTCATCCTCTTCCCTCTGCTGTTGTGAGAGAGCATGCTTTCTTCTCTGCTGAAACAAAACCTGTTACTTTGCTTTGTCCATCTTGAAGAGTAGTTAGAAATGTACTGCAATATATTCAGTAATTAACCTCCAATGATAAAGCTTTGACTTCAGGTAGTATCTACCTACTATTTGGTGAGAGTGTAAGAAGTGCTATAATCAATAGTAAGGACTGATCAGCAAGGAAAGCCAAAAAAAGCATAAGCAAATTCAAGATACTATTTGAATTGTTTTTGTGGAGATTAGGGTATGAGCAGAATACTCCATATTTGCCTCTTAATTCTCTTTTGGCCATGAAGCTTTGCTTTAGTGGAGGCTGTAAGGGACAGAATACTTACTGTTCACCCATTGGCACTGTGGACTATTCTTGTTCCTTCATGGTTTTCCCTCTCTCTTTGAAGATACTTGGGGAGTTTAAGCTGAAACAGTCCAAGAAAGAGACAACTAATTGTGGACCCTGTTGAAATGGTGAGATACAGATGTTAGGCCTACACAACAAAAGTTGTGTGGAGACTCAGATGACTATGATATATCTTGTTTCAGATGGGAGTTGAAGAGCAGGAGTTGGGTAGTTGCAAAACACAGAAGAAAGGAGCGTGCAGTTTTAAGAAAAGCTCAAAGAAGTGTCAAGCAGTCACAGAGATTTGAAGGAAAGGCAAAAACTTGCAAAGTACATTGTAAACCAGATCACAGAGAAAGCTCCAATCTGTCTAGTGCTAAGAAAGTTAGGACAAAATCCTTGTGTCAAACATGCTTAACTACGATACATAAGGCAATGTGGCATTGTGATGTGGGCTGTCATAAGAGAACTTGCCCACATGTAGCAGAGTAGAAGGATGCCTAGCCAGCTGCACTAATTTTGTTTTCTTCACTATTTAAGATGTCCTCCTTTTTTGGTTTTATTTTTATTTTTTAAGTTAAATCAGTCCTCATTCACCACTTCTGCAACTGTTTCTTGCCTGAATATTGATGAGTAATGTAGGAAACACATTATGCATGCAAGGAGTACAGCTGACATTAAACTTTCAACAAGGGAAACTGTTTCACTTCAATGCTCTACACCATATTATGTAGTAGACCAGCTACTTCAGCTCCATGGTCAAAAACTGTGTAGTAATTACTCCTCCTAGACAACAGGCCTATCATATATCCATAATTAGATATGGTCTTTTGTATTTGTTATCTAATCAAAGATAGAAATATGTGGTAATTTTGCAATAAATTAAGAACACTTCACTTTGGAATGTGAAAAGTAATCTTATCCAATTTTTAAAAGTACAGTTTCAAGCCTCTTAGGTTCTAAGAGGTGGGGATTTTTCTTAAAAACTAGGTGACATCTAAAGCAATTTCTATACTTTGAATATAGGGAGCAGCATTAAGAGCTTTTATATTCTAAGTGTAAAAATCATACAAAAGGAAGGGGAAATAAAGACCTTATAAGGCAACACATAATGATTATCAGTGAATATCTACTGATGCTTGAGTGAGAGGATGACGGATAGGGGAGGCCAAGGTCCTGGTTTATGAATTACATGATGTCTTGAATGACTAATAAACATACCAGATAGCAGCCTCATCTATGAAGTTAGTAACTAAATTGTGAAGGGGAGGTAGAATTGGGAAATACATCACATGCTTTTAAAAGGTCTGGCAGTGCTCCAGTGATTTGTTTACTTCTAAGGGAGATGCATGTAGGTCTTAGTGGCAGGAAGATAACAGCCTGGGATCAGCAATTCTTCATTTATCAGCCAAAATGTTCTCTGGTCCTGATGTCCTTGCTTAATTAGAACAGATCTGGGAAAATTTTTTATTTCAAAACTAAAACAAAGAACACTCCCCACACCCTGCCCCACTTATCCAGAAAAACCCATAGACTGTATGGTAGTCAGAATGGATATTAGACAGTTAGTTCAGAATAAGAGGTTAGCCAAGGAAAAATCATAGCTCAGCAATGTAATGAGGAAATGACTGAACAACAGCCATTGAAGTGTTCGGCAGCAGTAGAAAATGATGTGGAGGTAGCTATAATTTTGATAACTTTTCTACCTCTTGCTCATTTAAGAACACTCAATGAACATATAATTAGTAGTACATGTTGTGATTTTTAATAATTTTTGTATTTTTGAAGTCACTCAGGTTTGTGGGAAATGTTCACACCCAGTAATTATATGCAGCAGATGTAAAATGAGTGCTTATTTTATCCAAAGTGAACAAAGCTGATGTTTTGCTATCTGAGTATCTCTAGTTAACAGTTAATGTCAATAGAATAGGATGTTATCACAGGATAATGGTCTCCTGCTGCTCGATAAGTGCTGAGTTGAAACCACAATGTTTATTTTCAAGGCAGGGGACATTGATCCTGTGACAACTTCCTATTTCAATGACATTCTTGCTATTACATTAGATTGATGCACTTATGATCATTTTGTTTAATGGATATTAGTTCAATAAAGCAACAGCTGTTTATTGTGTGCCTATTCAATACAATAGCTACAGTCTGATTTGCTTCAAGAAAGGAATCTGTGTGATAACAGTAAAAGGTAAAGATTTTTCTTTTAAATAGGGGACTCTACTCCTATGAAAGAGGTATTTAATTTTTTATTTTTATTTATATTTTTATTTTTTTCTTTATCTCTGTTACAAAAAAGATTGTTTATTTTCAGGATTGCCTATTGGTATAATTCTGAGCAACAAGATTTTCTTCTTGAAAAAAATAAACTAAGAATGAATATTGCTTTGCAAAACTTGATCCTCTGAATATTTGAGCCTTTCAGCTGGGAGTCTTTCCCAGGTGAAAAGTGGTAATTTGTTCTTTAGAGAAAAAAAAAAAGAAAATGCTTTCAGTACTGAAATTACTATTTTACTACTCTGGAGTATACTATGTAACACATTAAAAACAGAGAGTAGATTAATTCCCAAGAGTAAAACAGCCTTTTACTGTAGAACACTTTCACTGTGAGAAATAAAGTTCTAGTGTGCACTCTCTCTCCTTTTTACATTCCTGAATATTTTAGTGTCATTACCAAAGCTGAACTTTTAATTTTTTGTACTTTGTTTCACCTTGTAAGAGAAGGTGATTTTTCACTATGTTGAGTTTTAGCCCTTGGAAGGCTGAAAGACAAAGTCTAGTGAACAAATGTTATTTAGCCTTCAGAAAAAAAATAGTATCTTTTTTGAGTAGCAGCTAAGGAAAGCCCTACTTAATTTTTTAAAATTGTCATTGCTTTCATGTAAGTAGCAGTGAAAACAAGAGGGGGAAGAAAGAGTAAAAGAATCTGATCCATATTCCCACTGGGGAACAATGCCTTTCTGCAAATGTAATATCAACTATGTCCAGCAGTAGTCCTATTGATTTTAATGGGTCAAAGTGTCTAATAATACTTTATTACACTGAAAGTGGAGTGTAGGAATGTGACCTGGATGATCTAGTGGTAAAACAGAAGACTTAATTATTTCTATTTTCTTGTCAGTGCAGTAATTCTACACTGTACATTTATGAAAATGTGGGAGGAAAAGTGCATGCATTTGTACATGTGTGGGAGAAAAACGAAGGAAAAGTAATTAGGTGGAACCACCCCACACACAGTCAGGAAGCACATCATGTTACATTTTATTAAATTACTTCCTTTAAAAAAACATTGTGAAAATTTTAAGATAGCTTATTTTGGAAGGGCACTATAATAAGCAAGTTTCAAAGTACAGATGTAGTTTGGATATATGCCAACTACAATGTCTGATGGCAATCAGAAAACTTCTGCTTCAAAACATAAAAATGTGCTTGGTGATTTTTCTTTCAATCCAGATCAGATACTGGAAAAAGACTTTCTCATTACAGCATTTCTGCTCGCTTTTCTCCTTGACATCTGTAAAATTATACAGAAAACACTTTGAAATATGCAGAACGACTGAGTTTGGTGTAAGAGAGAGATGTAGGTTGGCTTAGGTAATGTTCATACATAAATCACAAGCCAAATTTTCTACTGATAAAAGTTATTTTTTATTTATAGCAACTGAGAATCTGTCTGTATAGTTTTTCCTCTTAGACGATCTCTTTTTTTCAGGTGTCAGTTATCTTCACAGTGAAAAGTCCATCATAATCTTTCAATGAGAAATCTTTTCAAGGACTGGACAATGATTATCAAGGGCTATTTTACAACACTTAAGAAAGATTAAAATTCTGTTTGCCTTTGGTTCGGTTTCAGCTGAGGATATAATAACATGAGAACACTCTAATATCAAAAAACTAGTTTTAGAGAACAATAGAATTTTGAAAAATCTTAAAAAAGGAGATGGCCTGAATTAAAATACTTTTAGGCATTGGAGGATTATTTGAGTTCTCTAGTATTGCCATTTATACATGAAGAATCATGTTAAAAACATCTCAAGTGACAGGTGGGTATATCAAGGCCTGATGAAATTGGAACTATGGGACAATAGTCCCGAAAACTGGATTTTTAACTGCTAAGAGATGTTTTATGGTGAAATGAGAAATTATTCTTAGGTTGATGATGATACCAATGTACAAGTACTTCTATACATGAATTCCTATAGAAAGGATTTGGGATATAAAAAAATAGTCTTAGTTTTGCTCATTAAATCACTTACAATTCTTCAGACTATTATATCTCATTGGTCTTTCTTTGTGCTGCAGAGAAGCTGTGTGAATGCAGACACTTCTTGTCCAGATCACATTGTCCAAGTATACCTTCTAGGAGTAAATGACAGTGAGACAGAAGTGTTTCACTGTCTGGATCTATTTTGAAGTTATTATGGGAGTTCAGGAGTGATCCAAAGAGACAGAAAGCCTTTTTCAGACTTTCTGTTGGAAATAATTTCTGTGATATTTCTCATGAAGAAAACAGACCTTGTCTCGTTTTGTAGAACAAAGAAATCAAATGATAGTAAGAAAATCTCTAACAGCCCAGCATTGATTCCTGTTGTGACAGGTTGATAGTCACAAGGCCCAGAAAGTATTTCAGCTGTGAAATGGACAACAAAGTTTACATACAGGTGAAAAATCTGTGTCACCTGATAGTGATAATTAGGACTGAACATATTCTCTTTCATTTCACATCCTTGGAATGAAAGTGTCGGTTGAAAGAAAAGTTAAGTCATTAGTGCCTTGGCCCGTCCTGATTCCAGCTGAGTGGCACACCTCTTAGAACAATTTATGAAGGATGTTGTTATATGCAGAAGCTCTGAGGTGTGCAATAAGATCCACAAGTTATGCGGAAATGAAGGGAGAAACCAGAGCTAAATTTTTTGGGCTTTATACTTGCAATGGACAGCCAAAAACAGTGGGAAAAGGAAGACATTTAACAACTGTAAGTATATGTGTGTAAGGTGGTTGATCCTGAGCAGAATTGCAAAGTCTTAGCCAACAGAATACTGCCTGAAGAACCATCTGTATAAGACATAGTCTGCTTATCAGAGAGATGAATTCATTTACTACTGATAAAAATGACATATCAATCTTACAAGATACCTGCCAAAAACTACCTCTCTGTTCACTTCCTTATCTGGAATATGTGCCATAACCCTATAGATAAAAAGAAAGACAGAAGAGAATAGTTGGAAATTAGCCTGATTTGTACCCACATGCTTTCATTTGCGTCCGCTGCTATCAAGTGATTGACAGCATAACATAAATCAAGATTTTCTTTTTTACTTATTAATATAATATGAACTGCAAAAAGATTAAAGTCTCATTTACATAACCTGAGATGAAAGGAGGTGAAATATTATAATTATCTTTTCAAGCTAAATTTGCACTACCATTTAAAATTAACCTATGCAAATGACAGGTTAAACCCCAGGAAAGCTCCAGTTCTGTTTGAAAAAAATACAATCAATTTCCAATCATGATTGTGTTTTTATGCTAGTCATTCAGTTAGTCACTTGGATCCTTAAATATATACCAATATAATGAAAATTATTTTATTTTTTGCCTTGTTTTGTTCTTGGCTTTTAGGTCCCAAAAGGCATTTAGTTTGAGAAGTCTGCATCCTTATTTGCATTTAGTAGCATTCTAAATATTACAAGGATTATATATACAGTAATGTGATATGTTGCTTAGCCTGAGTGAGGATAGTTAAGCACAATTGCGTTCACAAATATGCTGAGAATCTATATTTTTTTGCAGTTCATAGGTGTATGGGATGACTTTGGTAAGATTTGCATGAGAAAGAAGACAGTTTTTAAAGGATCCTACTCCTGTTGTGAATCAGAGAAGAAAGGAAGGATATATATTTTTCAGCAGAACTGCAGGTTCAAGAACATATATACTAAGGACCTTCATTACACCTTCTTTTATATATAGTCTGAAAGTATTTTCAGAAAATAGAACCTACATTCCTGTATAATTCTTCCCTGGCATGGGAGTAATTTGAATACAGAGGCAGACACAGAAAACTGCCCTTAGTAAACTGACATGTCTGATAGGGTGGATCGAAGAAAATTGAATATGTTACATGAGCTATGAACTTGGCCTTAGTCATGAACCCTCAAGGCAGATATTTCACACCTGACAGTTGGTGGCATCCTTATTCATGGCCAGCCTCAATTTTTTATTAAGAGTGAATAAAGAGATGGAAATTTCAGTGAATACAGGCCAATGCCTTAATCAGTGCAGTTAGGGTTTCATGGGAAGGTGAACTGGACTGGTCTGGAAGCTCATTTGTATGTATGAGGGAGCACTGTGCTGGGACAGCAAATGGGTTTCACTGCTTCTGCAGAGAAAATAACACTACAGGGGTTCTTGTCTGGTAGTACTGGTAGTGTCTGCAGAAATTAAGTCAGAGCCGGAGACATTATTGTGAATTGAAAACTCTCAAGTTTCCTAGTTGATAACTGTTCATTTTTCAAAATTTCAGGTGGGTGGAATTTGAAAGTTGTGTAAACAGTCGATTTTGTTTTGGCAGGCAAAGGAGCAACAGAGGCCTAGTTTACGATGGTTTTGTGTCTTATGTCTTCTATGACAGCCTCCCATCCCCCAGACTTAGCACTGAGATATTTCTAGATCTCTTCTGTGTTTCTGAGGGCTGTCCTCATACTGTTGTCCATCCCTCTGAATCTCATCCTGCTTTCTAATTTACTCATTGGGTGGGAGACAGTGTACGTGCCGTGGCTGGTCTAGAGCACAACATGTACAAATTGACCAGGTAGTAAATATGTGTTGACTAGCCCAGCAGTGTCTGTGAAATACTAAGTTCTCTTTGCCTTTTCTTCTTGGGGAGTACTATTATGGTCTTTACCATCTTGTGAGACACCAATTTCCACAAAACTCATGTAGTAGGTTTGAACTCTGACTGTCAAATTTTATAGAATTAGTTAACAAGAGAGAGAAATGTCTGACACCTTGTGCAGTCATGTCAGTCATGTTTCCTTGCCAAATCAGACCAGAAAATTAAGAGGAGGGGTAAGGAAATAGAAAGGGAGGGAATTATTAAAATAGTAACAAATGGAATATTTCTTGTTGAAATTAAAGACTGAAACATTTCATCTAGTTTGACACAAAAGGTTTAATTCACCGTGAAATAAAATATTTTGTTCTGAGGGGCTTGTGAGAAAGTAAAGAAAATGAAAGACTAGAGTCAAAAGCTGACTGTGAAAAAAATTTACCCTTGAAAAATAAATAAATAGATAAAGTGCTAAGAGCTATCTCTACCTAGCCCTAGAGATCTGAATTTTACTATGTCTCTATTTGGAAGGGGAATTAACTCCCATTTTTCACCTTGTTTTGGCACTGCTCAACTATCCACACCTCCAAAGTATCTGAAATTCCTCTTCTTTTAGTTCCATTTTTATAAGACGCTTTCATGGTCACAATGAGTGAACATGGATATGCACATGTCAGAGAGAGAAGAGAGAAGATTTCTTTACAAACAAATTAAAACAGTGTCTGTACTGAGAATATTTCTACACACTAGAAATATTGTGTTTGGTACCCAGGCTTTCCATGAATAAAAATGTATATAACTGTAGGGAGGGCTTGGTCTGGAGGTTAAGGTATTGTTAGCCATCTGAGAATTTGTGTCAGGTGCTGAGTATTTATGGACAAGCATTTATCATTCAGGACTACAAACAACATAATTCTTACTCTGATTATTTTTCACACATGGTTATCAAAAATTTCTTTGCACTTTTGATCTTAAAACTTAGAAACAATCACCTGAGGTGTTGTAGTACTGTGGTGTCATACTGATTTGTTGGTACTTTTATATAAAGCATCTCAGGCCAGAGGTTACTGAGTTGCTGATGGCTAGGTTTGAAGAGGTGGGAGGAATGCCCTTTGAATTTCTACTTTAGCAGCCTCGGAATGCCGAAATGCTCCACCCTAACTCCAGGTCTTGGGAGGGTCAGGTGAAACCAGCTTTCCTTAAGAAACTAAAGATAAAGATGAAAAGATGAAAAGATGAAAAGATTTAGTGGCTTGTATAGTTCGTTTACCCATGGGAGGAGGCAAAGAAAGGGCAACTGTAGGTGTTAGCCTGAAACTTCCAGCTGGCCACCATAGAGAATAAAGGAACAACTGCTTCTCCATACCATTACCCAGCAAGAAGGGAGGTCTCCTTAAAAGTTTTTATTAAAGAGAGTCTTTGGCACATCAAGTTAAAGAACATCCTACTGAAAGTGGAGTTTGTGTGTAATGCTGTCAGTAAGAGTTTTACTGTCATTTATTTGAGAACTTTTGTGATTTGTGGCCACTTTTACAGCTTTCCTCTAGAAGGTCAAATGTATCTAAATATTTCTTTTCCTAGGATATGCTCTGTACTGAACCCAATCTATTTTTCTCTGGCTTTAGAGTAAGATGAATTAAGTGACTGCCTGAATATAAGTGAACTGTAGTGCTTTCAAAGTCTAAGTTCTGTATCTTCTTATCACTGATCTCTGATTGGTTTGATGAAATGATCTGATGATGCTTTTGTGTCGTGTATTTTATCTATTTTTTTCCTAGTTTAATGATTGTTATGTCAAAGAACTTTTGGTGATATTAGACTTCATAAGACTTCATAAACCAAAATTCATTCTACCCCAGAAAACCTTGAACTCTAAAGTCTAAGTTTGGAATGCTTAATGCTCCAAGAATGCTACATTTTTCAGTCAGCAGTCTCACTCTTTGTACCCATGACCACAATACAGTAGCATACAAGATGCCCAAATGAATCATGAATATGTTATGTCATATAGCCTAAGAATTACAGATGGGATATTGTTGTGCTCTGAAAATATCTTCTTCTGGTCTTTAAGAGTATCTGTACCGGCCAGTGATTTTTAGAAAGATTATGAAAAGGCAAGGAGCACCTTGTATGTGATAGGTATTTATGTTCTCTCAGTGTTTCACTAAGATGTCTGTTGCTTCCAGATTACAAGTGTCTTGCATTTAGCCAGGCTGGGTAGAGCAAGTGAAACAAATATGGACATACTCAAATTTAGTGTGCATATAGCCATCAACCTGATTATATGGCTTATTTCCCAGTTTTTGAAAACTGAACTGTTCTTAAAGAAATGATATCAATCAAGTCCTCTGGTACCTGTTAGAGGCATACCAAAATGAGAAGTTACTGAGGTGGATTGTACATTCATGCTGTGTCTCCATCTTTCATTTTATATCTTTTCTAATGAGTAAAATGATATACTCTCCAACAACATGCACAGTGCAGCTGATGTCTAAGTGCTATTGTTGCAGACTCGCTGCAAGCTTTAGGTATCTGCATCATTTACACTTGAGTCTGAGCTCTGGGAGGGAATCAAGTTTTCAATTATACAGGGGATAGACTTTTTTCTCCAAAGAAATTAGAAAGACTGGAGAAAACTGGAATACTTAGTATCTGTCCTCATCGACTTTTAGTCACCCCTTGGGAAATGCTTTGGGTAGAGAGTAATGTCAGCAGACTCCTTTAGTCATTTACAGTGTGCTTCTAAAGGCCTAAACCTCGTGAAAGTAATAAGAGTAAGGGAAAATGATCCTTACCAGTAGATGCTGCAGTAAGTATAACAATAACAAGTGCAAAAGTTTTCCCCAAAGTGGAGAAATTGTCAGCATTCTGTAGCTCTCTGTGTTGCCAAATTTCATATATGTTGAAGTCAGTAGTAAAAGGTAGTAGTGAAACCACTGAAGAACTGACCGATTGGCATGGTGGCTTAGCCACAGTTTTATTTTATAACAGGTTAAAGCACAATTTTTAATTTTTTTTAAAAAAGATAGGAATATTCTTATTATACTTAAGCACAAAAATTACTTACAAATAGCCTAGAATATTCCTTTCCATATGACTTTTTTGCTTAGGGTTAATTTCTAAAGGTCTGCATCTTATTCTGCCTGTAGTATGAAAAATTTAAATTCTGAGTGTATCGAACAAGAACGATCATAGACCATCAGCAGCAAAGGAAGAATACGTTCTCTGGGTTATCACTTCAGCACTGTTTCCACAATATGTCAGAGCCTGAAACTTTCAGATTAATTGCTAGTCCTGACGATGCTGTTTGTGTTTTGTTGCTCTCCAAGCTTGCAATTAATATTCAGACAGTTGTGAAGAGACAATAATTTGGTGATTTTCGGTTTATTCTTCCAGGGAATAAACAAGAGAAGAGAATACATACTTCTCTTTTATTGCAGCTCAGAATCAGCTGATAAAATTGTGTCTTCAACTGTACACAATCAGTGCTGCTGTTGTTCTATGGAGAAGGATCTGAGAGTCCTGGTGGACAAGCTGACCATGAGCCAACAATGTGTCCTTGTGACCAAGAAGGCCAATGGTATCCTGCGATGCAGTAAGAAGAGTGTGGCCAGAAAGTCAAGGGACGTTATCTTCCCCCTCTACTCTGCCCTGGTGAGGCCACATCTGGAGGACTGTGCCCAGTTCTGGGCTCCTCAGTTCAAAAAAGACAAGGAACTGCTGGATAGTCCAGTGAAGGGCTACAAAGATGATTAGGGGACTGGAACATTTCTCTTATGAGGAAAGGTTGAGACATCTGGGTCTGTTTAGCCTGGAGAACAGAAGACTGAGAGGGGATCTTATCAATGCTTATAAATATTTACAGGACAGTTGTCAGGAGCATGGGGCCAGACTCTTCTAAGTGGTGCCCAGGGGCAGGACAAGGGGCAATGGGCACAAACAAGAAGATAGGATTTTGCATCTGAATATGAGGAAAACCTTTACTTTGAGGGTGACAGAGCACTGGAACAGGCTGCCCAGAGAGGTTGTGGAGTTTTCTTCTCTGGAGATATTCAGAACCTGCTTGGACATGATCCTGTGCCACCTGTTCTATGTGAAACTGCTTTACCAAGGGGGTTGGACTAAATGATCTCCAGAGGTCCCTTATAGCACCTACCATTCTGTGATTCTGTAATGTCGGTTAGAGTACAACTTTTTAATAAAGTTTTTTTGAATTTACATAACTTTCATCACCACTACATATATAATTTATCATGACGATGCAGTATCGTTGTGCGGTATTTATAAGCTTTGTGCAGTGGGGCAGAATTTCAAACCTAGTCCTTCATTAAATTTTAATTCAATAACTTAGCTAAACTAGGTGAGCACTGATAGCAATAACGCCAAGAGCTTTACCAGTCCTTTAAATAAAAATGCTCTCTGTGTTCTGTGCCTTTGCAACCCTGTGGGACAAAATTTAATGTGCTCATGAAAATGTGTTTACCTTCAGCATGTTCACTAAATTTTTCTTCCAAACAGATTTACCAGCCTATGGTATGATATTACAACCAAATTCATGCAGATTTGAAGTATTTAATTAAAAAATAATCTTTAAAAATAATGGAAATTTATCTGGAAAGGGAAGTGATGAGAAAAACCTGTATTTTCTCTGCATTTCCCATTTTTTCAGTTCATATCACTTTGCTAAGCCATAGCTCAAATAAAATCCGATTAAGGGAAAACAATTTCTACTATTTCTAATCAAATAATGACAAATAAAATTCGTTCAGGAGTTAAACATAGTTGTGAAAATGACTTAAATTCCTGAGACTAAAGCCTGGTGGAGTGGGGCAGTACCTGAAAATCTGTAGTGATTTTCCTGAGATAAGAAAAAAAAGAAGGGAAAAAAAAGTTAAAATTCTGATCCTGAAGTAAAATCCTTTGTGTAGGTTCGTATACTGCTGTTGAATCCCAATAGAGACATTGAGCGATATGGAGATGCCCATTTTATTTAATGAATTGGTGGTTAATGATTTCTTTTCTCCCATTGGTGATATGGGTCACCATCCCTGAGGGGGAATGTTCCACCCTAGATGGTGGATCCCCATCTGACAAAAAGCAGTTTGCATATCTCATTTGATTTTTGTTGCATTACTGCTGGTTGTCTTAATTAGCAGACTTTGAGAGAGAAGCTATGAGCTGTTGCAGCACTTCCAAGTAAAGTGTCAAGTTTTGAGTTTGATAAACGTCATTCCAATGATACTGGACACAGTCTGCAAGTGATACCAAAGGAGGGCTTAGTGAGGCTGGGAATTCAGCCCTTGCTTACTTTAGCTGAATATTGAAAAAACATTGCTGTTTGCCAAATTTTTTCCACAAGTGTTCTGACTTCAAAAATTATACTTTCTGTATTGTTTTATAATTAGGGATGCTTTAGAGTATTGGGTTTTTTTTCTATGTAGAAAAGATGATCTGTTTTCAATGGTTCCTCAATATCTATGAGGATAAAGGGTTCATTATTGACATACACAGCATTGGAAACTGCTAAGAATAAGAGATAGACAATTGATCTTACACCCATTGAAATAAAAAAAGTCAATTTCTATTGATTTTGATGTGTCATAGACAAAGCTTCAAGTGAATGAAAGATCTGTTCCGTTTTGTTTCAGTTACTCTTGGTATTGGTCACTAGAAGTACTCTTTCTGGATTCAGTAGACTTCTTAATCGCCCAGAAATGTGGATATTCTGTAGCCTGTGACACTGTTCTTGTTTACTAATATGCATAATTTCTCACATAAAATACTCAAAGGTTACGTAGAACGTTAATTACAAGTAATACTATTCTGAAAGTGAAAGAAAATTTTTAAAAAATAATACTTAAATCTCATCCCTCTCCACCCCCAAGCCTCCCTCTTCTACGCTAGAAATAGCAACTGTGATGAGAAGCAACATTGTGGCTTAAAGACTTTCTTTGGGATCCAGACAAAAAAGAACAAAGTTAACCTTGTTATATTTTTCCTTCCATAGCCTGAAGAATGCCACATGGTTGAGATTTCACTTCTCATTTCTGTTTCCAGGGTATATTTTCTCATCCTCTTCATAAAAGAATGGATTTTGTAGCAACGTGTTGATCCAGCAGCTGGTTTGTTTTTTAAATGAAAATGTTATCTGTTTATTATTCAGGTACCAATTTTAAGCAGTTTTGCTCAGCATATTTGAATTCAAAACCCTATTAAAGATGCAATATTCCTCTGCTACCTTGTCCCTCACTGCACTGACATTGAGCTTCTCTATTTTAAATAGAAATATAATATTGTATATCTGTTCAGGATGATGTAATTTCCAGCACTGAATTACCAGTCATTGGACAGGCTTTTCACCTTCTTAGCATGGAAATTTTGTATTCATACACATTTCCATCCACATTTACAAAATGCATTTTTTTGTCTAGTTATCTTGCAATTGCTTTACAAAAACACTTTCTTTTTAAATCAAGAAAATGTATCCCTTTGCTTCCTACCATCTGATGGAAGTAATGAGAATTGCTGAGTTAAGATAAACACCGTCATTTTGTGGTGGGGGGGTGAGGTGAGAAACAAAATGTTAATTTGTTTTAAAGTTAAAAGTAGTGACCCATGCACTGAAGATAAGCATATCTAATTTAAAATCTTCCATATCTTTTGTACTGTCTAATTGCATAGTTAAATGAGCTGTAAAAGCAGAAATGCTGCTGTAACCTCTAAACAATTTTACACAGTTCTAGAACATTTGAGATAACAGAAGAATGCTTGAAGAAGCTTTTCTCCTCTAGCAATACGAGTACTTCAGAGAACTGAGTTTATTGAACAAGAGAGGCTTTCTGCTTGGACAGCACTTTCGTGCTACTCTGGACACACTTTAGATTTAAGGAGGCAATTGAATGCATCATGTGGGCTATGAACATTCTAAAAAGGTCCAAAAATATTAGTGAATGTGTCACTCAGTTCTCAGTTCTCATCTCAGATTGAGGTAACGCTGGAATAACTTGATTGGCTTCAGTAACTTTATTCTAAATTAACATAATTGCTATCATAATTATTTAGCCTACAGAAACATCTGGAGCCCCTAACTAGGTCAGGGCACAATTTTGCTAAGCTCTCTGTATTACACATGCACATACACAGATTAATGTGTCAGAGAACTTTATATAGCCTGTTTCTATCTCAATACTTCACTTGGGGCAAAATAAAACAACGGGAGAGGTGAATCTACTAATCTGACTACTAGCCTCTGTCACTGACTTCATGAGAAGTCCTATAGACTTTTTGTGCCACTGTTGTCTTTCTAGAAAATGCTGACGGTAGTGCTTCTCTTGTTTTATGAGAATAAGTGCATTTAAGATTGTGAAGTGCTCAGTCACCATGGTAATGGGGATGTGTAAGTGTCTTGGATAGACAAGGTATTCTGCATCCAATTGTTCATGCTTTGTAGCCCTTAATGACAGATACTTTAGGGGAGTTGCTTGTATCCTGAAGATGAGCTGTACAAGAATGTGAGATTTTAGGCTACTGAGGGGTAAAAGGGAAAGTACCAAGTAGCTGTAAAATAATACCTTTTCTACAGACTGTAAAAGAGTGTGTTTAATAACAATGGCAGTTTCCAAGGTCAAATGAAATCACAACACTGTCCTTACAAAATGGGAATCACATATGCACATATCACATATACATTGCATAGTACATCTCATCTTACCTCTAAATATAAGGTCTGACTTCTTATTTCTACCCAGGAGCCTGAGTCTAATGATGCTGTAGGCAATAAAATAATTTCTCTAAAAGCACATTATGTATTGTTCCTTAATTCTGGTCTATCTGAATTGTCATTAAACTATTTTGTTGTGCCTAGCAAATGAGAAGTACTAGGACAGGAGCTGAGTGACAGTTGCATCAAATTAATTTGGGATTTTGGAGTGTCTTAATGTTCTTAGGGTGACTGACTTCAGTGGAGCTAGGATATAATTTCAAG
The DNA here is from genome assembly GCA_013398125.1 of Aegotheles bennettii. Taxonomy (NCBI): domain Eukaryota; kingdom Metazoa; phylum Chordata; class Aves; order Caprimulgiformes; family Aegothelidae; genus Aegotheles; species Aegotheles bennettii. The sequence continues at coordinate 15,618 of VZRW01013823.1, forward strand.
ACATTTGAAGATGACCTGATTAAACGTTCTTTTCATTTCCCAAACTACTTAGAACAACAGGCATTGTCAGAGAGAACTTCCCAGATTTTATGCTTTCAGGGCCTGACAATTTTTACTAGAAAAAAAAATAAGCTTGCAGTGAGAGAAGAATGTACCATTTTTTTTCCACCAAGATTAGAAGGATTTCAACAAGCGCTTTCAATAACATATTTTAGGACTCTGCAAGCTAGTGACACTTTTGTGTCCATCACCAGAGTGACCAAATACATTGTTATCATTCTTCTGATATCTGGGTGAAGTATGAAAGCATTTTTATCTGCATTTTAGTTATGGGAAGTCCAGACTTAGAATAAGTTCCTTAACAACTTTCTGTAGCAGTACTGACCCACAAGGGATCTGGGCCCAAATGAATTTATTCCTCAAGCAGACAGAAACCTTTTGGTAAATGAGAGAATGGCATTTGTGTGTTTCCAAATGTTCTGCTAGTGCCTCTTCACTGAGTAGTTTTTATGGCTGCAAACTCTTCAGACAGTGTAAGTTAAATTTAGGATGACACAGTGCTTTAACAGAAATGTTGGAATTACATGAACTTTCTCATGCTCCAAAAGTCTTCTGTACCTAGATATCTGTGTCTAGATAAGCTTTTTAAAGAACCTCATTATTGCTGTGAACATGCATCTCTCTTGAATTTCTGACTTGCCCTGAATTCATCAGCAAAACTTGAGCAGGTTTTGGTGAGGCCAGCATACTGAAGTCCTGTAGATGTTTTGGGTTTTGTTTTGTTTTGTTTTTTTTCTTTTGTTTTTTTGTTTTTTTAATTTCTTATGAAAGACCTATCTATCCTCCTTACATCTTTATCAGTGATTGATCAATCTGTGTTTTAGTGCCTCAATACCTTTTCAGTATCATCTTAGAAAGTGTAGTTTAATGGAGAGAACTCTTGGGACTCTCTGACCAGGACAGACTTGCATGGCTTGTGCGTTCTCACTGTGGTGGTGGTTATTTTTTGCTGAAGTATTTTATCATGGTGTAGATGACCTAATTTGGAAGTTTATAGAAAAACATGTGCTTAATACTGTGGCTCAGTATTATATAATTAAAAAGGATGCCTTCTTGAAATACTAACGTCTTTGAGGATATTCTCTTTTAACTAAACAAAATGCTTTGGCTGTGAATTTCTAAATGTCATGACATTGTGCCTTATAAATTGAGCATAAATATTTTTGCATTGTGTCAAGCTGTTCGTGTCACTGATTTTACTTATACCACTGTTAGTAATGTACACTTGTAGTTAGCCAGTGTTGGAAAGGATAAAATTAATGCTATTAATTCAGCTACAAGATTTGTGGATCTGTGAGCAATTGAACAACATAACTAGGGGTCACTACCTGGATTAATGATGCTTTCTGTCTTGGATTGATCATATCTAAATGTTAATCAATTCTAACCAAATGCCTGATGTTGGTGCTTTCATTTTTTCAATTTGTTATTTGTCAGTAGTATGAAATCAAACAAAGATATTAAGCTCCCATGTCAATTAAACTGCTGTTGCTACCATAATTAGCAGCTGCTTCTTCTGATGACAAGTTTAATTAGAAATATCTATACTATTTTTTACACAAATATGGAAATTTGTTCTTGATCAGTTAAACTAGCTCTGCATTTCTCCTTTATCTTTATTAACAGATAGATTCCCCAGGCTTCAGTTATAATCTTATCTGACTGGCAAGGAAATTGAGATGACTGACTTAGAGAACTAAGTGATTTACCCACTGATATAGAAGATTTTTGAGAATGAACCAGAGGATGGCAATGTCAATTAAAGGTCTGATCCAATGCCGTTCAGGTCAATAGGAAGATAACCTTGTATAAATTCTTACTAAAAATGCTTTCTCTGCACTTATTAAAACAACCTATTTTCTGATATTGAGTGAGAATTTTTACAGACCAAGTACTCCTTTTGTGTGTATGATGCTTACTGGGCAAGGAAAATTGGTTTGCCTTTCTCAATGTCTTTACATTAAAATTAATTATTTTTTTCTCTAATCTGTCTTTTGGCACAAAATTTTGTTTGGTCTTGGGCAAAGCATTTAATACCCTTGATGCCTTGATCATAGCTTTCCAATTGATCTTGGAGACAGAAAATTTGTATCTGAAATACGAGAGTTTACAGAGGGACCATATGCCCCATCATTGTGGTATGCTTTATACATGACTTTCATTGTCATCATTATATTCCAGCTGGAGTCAATGACACACAATGTGCTCACAAAATTTATATGTAAGGATAACACTAAAGGACATAGTAACAGGGTTAAAACAAACATTTCCAGGAAAAGCCTGCTTTCCCCTTTTCTCTAAGTGACTACAAGAACATCTCTTTCCATTCTCCAGTTTTCACTATTTATTTAATCTATTTATTCCTGTACATAATGATGTGAGCAGGGATCGTCAAAGTTGTAGGAAGGATTTTTTTTTTTATCTGAGTTATGGGAGTCAGAGATGGAGAAGACCTATTTTGTGCTGTAGTCCTTCCTGTTCTGGATAATTTCTGTGCAAATATAATGTTCTTTCATTGCTTTCAGAGCATCTACACCAAAATAGCATATGAAAACATGAACTGGAGTATGATAGGGATGATATTTTATCATAGAGCTGTGGGTGCCTGTGACAGCAATGTGAGAATCTCATTAAAGAGGTCTGTGAGTGTTTTACCAGTAGGATTGTACTGATGACACCTTGCATAAAGTAAGATTTTTCATTTGGTTGTTTGGATGAAACTGGTTGCTTTTATTACCTGTTTAATATTGAGATTCAATTCTCCTGAGGACAGCTTCTTTTGTATAAGAGAGACTGCTGAAAGCAAAGACAGTCTACCACTGCATTACCTTTCTGCACTTTTCCTTAGCTTCTATGGTTCTAATGAACTACTAGAATGAAGTCTTAATGACAGCAGCCATACAATATGTTGGTTTTACTTTCATTATGGGATCTCTGGTTTCAGTTATTCAACATTGCTAGTGGAAGTAATGTGCTTGTGATCAAAAATAGATTTAGTAAATAGACTTGGTATCAAAAATGACAGTTTTGGCTTAGTGATTATTAAAAAATAAAACTCATTCTTGCCCTCTAACTTTGTTGTGTGGTACTACAATTTCTGTAAACCTAATTGAAAGAAAAAAATATACAGAAATTGTACAGAGATGTTCCTAGACAAGAAAGAATTGTATGAGCTGTGTTTCTGGAATGCATGAAGTTTAGTGAAATAGGCAGAAAGACTTTGCTACAGCCTTTTTTTTTTTTTTTTTTTTTTTTCCGGGAGGGGAAGGGCACTGATTTTGTACTTATGTTTTATTTTCAAGGTTAGTGTAATCTCTGTTGGGTCTATCTTTTGACTTCAGCTTCTGCATAAAGTAAAATATTTTACCCTGCCGTTTGAATACCACTCTAGGATCTCCCCCCACCACCACCACAAAAAAGAAAAAAAAACAAAAGGCATTGTCAAAAAACTATCTCTGGATTTGGAGAGGTCGTGCTATTTTTTTTCCTTACAGTGTTTTTAGAAATTTTATTAAAATAATTTGAAAAAGGCAAATGATGGAATTCTTCTGACTTTAAGAATAATACTAGAGTGGATTTAGCACTTAGTATTTTAGCATTTAAACTTCTAAGGCATACTTCTCATTATCATACTAGGGCATGTTACAGAGCTCAGTGACCAGAAGCTCCAAGAAGTAATTAAAAAAAATCTCAAATGATATCTAATTAAAAACTGTTTCAGGCAGAATGAATTAAGCTTAGCCTTAAAGTTGTTTGTTGCATCCATCTTCCTGGTGTCAGAAGGAGCTGAGTTGCAAAGGTGAATAAAAAGCTCTTGCAAAGCTAAATTCAGAAACAGAGTAATCAACAATCAGCTGGAATTACAGAATAATCAGGAATGGTAAATTACATAATCAAATCTCTTGGCTTGGCAAGAAACATTAAAAAAAGTTTAATTGGTTACCAAATCCAGAGCCATAGATGTTTTTGTGGTGGATGATGGTGTTGTATGGCATTAATCAGACCCTTGGGTAGAAGCCAACACAAGATATTAAGTGGAGGGCTGATACACTGGGATACTTCTTGCGGGTCAGCATTTTTACCGTAGCATTTGGAATTACTTGGTCTCTGTTCAGCAGAAAGGCAGGAAAAGCAGCAAGTAGAGAATTATAATAATCAATCTGTTATGCTATCAAGAGCAAAAACTGAGCTTTGTATGGGAAGAGTTGTTTCAGTTCAGCATCATTTCTTGGCACTGTAATAAAGATGCTCAACAGAAAATGCTCTCTAAGGGCTGCTATTTTCAAGCATTATTGATCACTTTTTTATGAAAAGAATGTAAATAAAATGTTTCATAGATACTTTATGCCCAGAGACCAGAAGTTTGAATCTACTCATACCTACCTAATCATACCTATTTTTCCATTTTCACATCAGTGAAAAAAGTCAAGACCACAGCACAAAGTACTAGAGGTAGACAGTATTTTTTCTGCAAGAGTGTATTGAAAAGTTGTATTTCTGGAATTGGAATCACTCAGTGCTCCTATATCCCATGTTCAGGCATTTTTATATCAAATTAAAACCATAGCTTTTAACAGATCACTGGCTTGCTATTTTTGATTCAAGAACTTTAAGCTTCCTAGAGATATCAGTGTTTTCACCACATGCACAGAATAGCTATGCGGTTAAAAATTCTGAATTTTCATGCTACTTGTCTTTCCCCCCAAAAATTAGACTGCGATCAGCTGGGGATGGAAAGAAAAATTTAACTGTCTAGAAAAAATAATTGGGAGATGCAGATAATCGAGTTCTGGACTCTGAAACCATCCTGATATCTCACTGGCAACACTGATCCTCTTCTCTGCAGTGCTAGTATGGTCTGGTAGTCATAGGATCATAGAATAGGTTGGGTTGGAAGACACCTTAAAGATCATAGAATCATAGAATCATTGAGGTTGGAAGAGACCTTCAAGACCATCCAGTTCAAACGTCTACATATATCATCACTAAATCATATTACCCAGTGCCACATCCAGATGCCACTTGAACACCTCCAGGATGGTGACTCCACCATATCCCTGGGCAACCTGTTCCAATATTTAATCACGCTTACAGTAAACAAATTTTTCCTACTGTCCCATCTGAGTCTCCCTTGCTGCAATTTAAAGCCATTTCCGCTCTTCCTTTCACTGTGGGCACAGCAGAAGAGACCAACCCCCGCCTCACTACAACCTCCTTTTAGGTAGTTGAAGAGAGCGATGAGGTTCCCCCCTCAGAAAATAAGACATATTTTTTAGTCCCTTCACTACCTTTGTTTCCCTTCTCTGGACACGCTCCAGCACCTCAATGTCTTTTTGAAGTGAGGGGCACAAAACTGAACACAGCACTCGAGGTGCGGCCTCACCAGTGCCGAGTACAGCAGGACAATCACTGTCCTATTCCTGCTGGCCACACTGTTCCTGATGCAGGCCAGGATGCCATCGGCCTTCTTGGCCACATGGGTACACTGCTGACTCATATGGAGCCAGCTGTCAACCAGCACCCCCAAGTCCCTTTCTGCTGAGCAGCTTTCCAGCCACTCTTCCCTGAGCCTGTATCAGTGCCTGGGGTTGTTGTGGCCCAAGTGCAGGACCCATAACTTGGCATTATTGACCCTCATCCAGTTGGCCTCTGCCTATCGATCCAGCCTGTCCAGATCTCTCTGCAGAGCCTTCCTATCCTCAAGCAGATCAGTACTTCCACCTAACTTAGTGTCATCTGTAAACTAACTGAGGGTACACTCAATCCCCTCATCTAGGTCATCAATAAAGATATTTAACAGAACTGGCCCAAACACTGAGCCTTGGGGAACACCGCTAGCCACCGGCCACCAACAGGATTTAGTTCCATTAACCACAACTATTCTAGATCATCTAGTTCCAACTCGCTTGCCATGGGTAGGGACATCTCCCATTAGACCAGGTTGCTCAAAGCCTCATCCAACCTAATCTGATCAAACTGTTTTGTCCTATAATATCCTAATATGTCTTCCAGTCTTTCTGCTTGAAAATCTATTTACTTCTCTTCCCTTCATCCCACCCTAGTATCCTATTCCTTCAGGCTTCCTCCCCACTCTTAATGTGACTCTCAAGCAATGTGTCTGTTAAATAGGTATGCATTATAAAAAGTTACCAATCCAAATTCTTATCCATTCCTGCAGCAACGTCTTGTGCCTGTAATACTACTGAAAGATATGGCTGGAATCTCAGTTCAGAGTCACAAAGCTTGAATCTCCAAAGCAGAATTTAGTGACAATGACAAAAAGGAGTCATAACTAGCTGGTTCAGCCAAATTAATACCCACTAAGTTAATTGTTTAAAGAAGTAGTGGTTTTGTAGTCTAGAGTGTTTGGTAAGCAGTAGTTCAAAATAATACTAGATTTTGTAGCTGCATAAATTATGTATGTGCAAAGAAAAGTATATTTACCATTTTCTGTTCTTCAAAAAATAATTCTTAATTATTTTTAAAAACTATCAGTAATTCACTATTCTGAGATCTATGGAGAAATTACACATTACAGTTATTGAACAAAGAACATAGTTCAGCTCCCTTTCTAAACACAATTAATTTTATAGTTATTATATAAATACAATGAATAAAAAATAATTAAAATCTGAATAGTTAGAAAATAATAATAAAATGCATTGAATGACTAAATAGCAAGAAATTTTCCACTGCTGTGTCCAAGAATGGCCATCCATATCTTTGTATGTTGCATATACGAATTGTACTATCATTTTAAAATTTAATTTTTTATCATTCTTTAGTGAACACTTTTAGGATGCTGCTGTTTAATTAATTGCTGCAGCAAATGCCCTGCTACTTAAATACTATGGCCAAGAGCAGTATGCAGGCTTCAGGAGCCTGGGGACAAAAAATGAGCCTAGCAGCAAAGCCTACTGCCCTGAAGACATATAAATTAAAAAGATTAGAACTGACTGCTTTGGGCAGTGTAGAGTAATGATATTTGGACCAACACAAGATTCCAGATGCTTCAGGAGAATCCCATGATGAGCAATGTCAACTGATGTCAAATGCTACTGAATGATCTAAGATAATAAATGTAGCAATGCCAGTTGGTGTTGAAAGCAAGTGGTTACCCATGTTCCACAGGCAATCTCTATGCTGTGAAAAATCCTAAAATTAGAAGGAAATATGTTTTTGGAAACCCAAAACCATCACCAAAATATTATTCTTCTTTCAGTGTCTCTGAGACAGCAAAATAATATTTTTTTCTAGTACAGAAGGAAAAAGAAATGTCCTTGTATCAGAAATGTGTATATTAAACTTAGCACTGTATAAATATTTATTAAATTATATAACAACAATTTATATGTAAGAAGTTTTAATGATATAAAAGATTGTCTTTCCAATATTAATCATTATATGCACTAGTGAGTGCATCAAGTGTGGTGATTTTTCAAAGGGCAAATTAACACTAAGAAAGTGTTATGGAACATGTGACTAGGGAGAACTGATTGTAAAATAGATGGAGACAGAAGCAGTTAAAACTGAAGTTTAAATGAGAATTGTAACTTGTATTTATTATATGAAGTGGCAGAAATATGTCTTGAGGAACTTGAGTAGTTCTAACACAGGTCTACTGTCTATTTCAATATGTGAATTAACAAAAAAAGAAAATGCAGACTGGATGCCAGGCCTCATTAGTAAACACTGAATAGTGGAAATCATGTAGCTAAAGAGGATTCCAAAAGATTATGCTTATCATGTAAGATCAAACTTCAAACAAGAAATAACCAAGTAACAATTAACCAGAATATAAACTGTGATACAGTGTAAAGTACATTGAGCCAATGCAATGTGCAGGGCGGAAAAGGCAGAATCTAACAGCTGTGCATTAAGTATAATGGGCTGATAGGATTTGCTTTGCTCTTCAGGAGGGCAAATCAGGATTCCATTACAGTCTGGTTTTGTATTTTTTTTTTAATTGGCAGGAGATTTGGTACTGTAGTTAGTTTAGAGGACGTGTTATGGTGTATCTATGCATCAAAGAGCAGAAAATAAGATTTTTTTATTATTTATTTCAAATGGCTTGCTGGATACAGGACAGGTGAACTGTCCGCATGGTGTGCAGGAACAACTGGTGCATGCATGGTAAAGCTTGCTAGTATATGGCTAGATCTTGAAGACTTCTTGTGCAGCTAACCAGTTAAACCATTACTCAGTGGGAAACTGGCTGATAATAAGTCTGTGGAAAAGTCTTATGACTCTTAGTCATTGGCTCTGGGTCATATATAATGAGCGTGAAGAACAGTTTCCCCTATATCCTCTAATATCTTTCCTACATAAATTTTAAAATTCTTTATATATATATAGGAACTAGCTAATCTAAAAACGCTTTTTTAAAAAAAAGCAAACCCTAAAACAACAGAATATTTTCAGTGGCTGTAAAAAACAAATCTTGTCTCAGTCATAATCTGAATCAAGCTGTGACTCAGATTGCTTGCCCTATCCAGGATCTGGCCCCTTAAGAAGGTCTTATAAACTAAGATGTTACATTTTTAGATTGGTCGTTTCTGTGTTATGTTTTGATTATCTCTCAAATACCACTTCATTAGACAGTTTTGCCTAATTACTTTTATGCAATCAGGAACTGCTGGCTAAGAAAAAAAGAACTGTCATATCTTGAGATATGGTACCCAGGGAGGTCCATATCATTCTTGTAGGATTATATTAAGAGTGGATTAATTGAATGAGTCTCTATTCTTGTTTCAATCTCTCCTTATTAGAATGGATTAATTTATCACATTTTTTCTCCTCTTCATCTTCGACATGAGAAAGAATTATAACACTTTTAATTGGTTTGTGGTTTTTTTTTCCCATTGGTGTTTTTCCAACTGGCTGGTGGTTCTCTTGCTTTTCAGCCTGTTCAGAAAACAGAGTAAATATTAGTAATTTGTTGTAATGTACTTGTATGTATCATAAGATAGAGGGATAAGGGGGGCTTCTGTTTTACAAGTGATAACTCTGTGCTCCAGATGATGCTGAGGACCTGGCAGGTTTTCTGTCAGTGGAATTCAAGCAAAGATGTAGAGAGGCCAAACTCAGAGTATCACTGTGGTGGATGACTTTACAGTTAGAATCTTAATTTTAGCTCAAGGGAAATAGCTGAGACAGGAGCACCTGACTTTTGGCTTCTGTCTTCTTTCAATATCTGCATACTGACTGTAGAATATTTCATAGGATCCGTCAGTTTTCCTGTCTATGTGCAGGCGAGTGTGCTATGTTGAGATGACTACTCATGCAGCTGTTTAATAATAAACCTAATTTTCTTTGCTGACATGAAGATGCCATTGTGGAAAAGCAGTTTGAATGTAACATATACATATATATTATATTTTAAAATGCAGATCAAGTACGATCTTACTAGAGGCAGCTCTGAAGTACGTTTAGAGGAAAAGCACTGAGCTTTGAGGTGCCTCAGTATAGTACCTATAGGCCTTGATATACCTTCAATGTGACTGGGAAGGGCAAAGGTACAACTACACCTGACTAGTTTCTTTAGTACAAATGCTGATATGTATTCTGATTGACACTGGACAATCAATGCAACCAGACTCCTTCCCAGAAGGAAGCACCTTCACACACAGTAACACCTTAAAGCCTATAAATGAAACTACAGAAGTAATTCTGTGACCTTATAGAAACATGGACTAAGGGTCACAGAGTACAAGAGATCTGCTTTTAGGCCTCCACTGTGGAAAACAGTATAGCTACAACCATTGAGGTAAACTGCACAAGCTAGAAGTGTGAAGAAAATATTAATACCATCATGTTTTATGGTATTAATATGTAAATAGTATTCACTCTTAAGTGTTTTTTTTTCCTCCAAACAGATCTAGTATGGAAGCCATACTTTTCTTGAATGGCTTATCATTGAATGGCTTGAATGGCTCTGCTCTCCAGCAGAATGAATGCAATCTGGGCACTGTCCAGGCACTAAAGATGCCCTAAGTTACAGAGCTGAAATCTGTATTTCAGTTTAGGAAGGCAGAGATTTCTACTCCAAAATACACTGCATGGGTAATTTTCTGTAGTCTTTCCTCTTACAGTAGTCTGCATGTTTTATGTGCTTCAGAGGTGGTAAGTCATATTTCCTGCACAGCCATGTACTATATATATATATATATCTATTATTTTCAGTTTGTATACAAAGGGAAGAGGAAGAATAATTTCCTTCTTATTTCATCTAGTTATTAGTTTGTACTGTAAACTTGAGCCGTGGTGACCTTTTTAATTTATTTAATCTTACCAAGCTATTTCTTTAGTAATATCTTACAGGGCTAAGGCAGTTATGGTAATTATATGGTGCATAAAAATCCATTCTACTTTATGCACATAAAATTTACTGTCTTTTAATTTCGTCTAGTGTCTCTCCATGCTTGTATTACAAAGCCATATGAATAGAAATGGTCTTCAGAATTATAGGCATATTGTAGACTTTCTCTAAGTCTAGTGCCTTTCACACAAACAAAAAAACCCCAAACAATTGTTTTAATTCTTGTTATGGAAATCCTCCAGAATTTTTGACCTTTGAAAATTATCTTCCTGTTGCTGTTCTTTCTAACTCAGCTTAAGCACTATTCTTTTCAATGAGATGACAATCAGCTTTGCATAATATCAGCCTCCTCAGAACATACTCCTGGATGCTTGACTAAGGATCTCCCTAGTATCCTGTTGTCTAGGAGCTTGTTTGGCCCTATGATGCTTAAATCTCTTTGATGATTTCTTCAACTCCTTTTTGTAATGTTTTGAGTGGAAGAGGAGAGCTTAGAAACCAGCCATTACACCAAAATATATTGAGCGCTTAATTATGTTCACACATTAAATGGCTGATATGAATTATGGTTCTGGTCCCATAAAAATGCTCATTATTTCCTGTTAAGGGCTTTCAAGTGGTATAATATCCGGATCTTGGCCCAGAAGTTTGGAGCTGCAGATGCAACGGCTGTGCCTCCAATGACACTTCACTAATTGGTTTGGCATGTAACATTAATCACATTCTGTTCAGGAATTCTCTTCTTCTGAGTTGAAGTACATCTTTTGTGTGTGGTGTGAGTATTTTGTAATGTGCCTTGTCTGGCGGAACGATAGGGGATCTTTCTTGTATGCCCTTTTTAACTTGAATAGTTTAGCTGAGATGAAGGGAGGTATGGTTTTGTGTTAATTGAGGACCTGCAGACACATACTGAGTTACATATTTCATACTGTTTAATTTCTTTTTAGTGGAGACTCTTGTGGTACAGAGATACAATTAGGCAGAAACAAGAATGGTTCATTTCCATTCTTTCCCTTTTTATGGACATTTAGAAATAATGATATTGATGTTAGAGACTTTCTGAACCCAAACTTTCTGAACCCATGTTCTAGTTGTCTCAACTCCTCTGATCAAATCAGACAATCAGGCATAAAACTTGATTTTTCCCTTGTTATTGGTGTAAATTGTAGCAAACTCATTAAAGTAAATGGATTATTTTATATCAGAAAAACTCCTTAAGGCCTATATATTTTAATTTCTTTATTAAATCTTCAAGTTAGCACTCAGATAATTTCTTTCTCAGGGTTTGCTTTTAAGAGTCTATAAGCATATTTTTTTCCCCTAGGCATCTCCTACCAATTTTATTTACACACTTTGGAAACAAATTTTTGACTATAGAGATATTTTAATGGGAATCATTACTGCTATGAGGGACAAAAGTGAAAAAGTAACTTGTCAGTCCCTTGAAAAATACTTCAAATACTCACTGATTCCAGAAAAAAAACCACAGGAGTTTGTTTCTCAGCACTAGAAACAATTCTAGCAGTTTTGACAATGTCACTTGAAAGCCTATCTTTCAAAAAGATCCCAGGATTTGTCAATAGTATCTATATATAAATGACAAATCATTTCAGTTTGCCAGCTGTTCAGAAATTGTCTGACCAAGCAGACAAAATTAACCCAACTCTTGTTACAGATTAATGTTTAGTTGAGGTTATAGACTCTTAGGAAGATGAGGAACCAGTCTCTCATCTGATTTAAACTCTGTTTTTTATCATTATTCTATGGTTTTGATCTTTTTAGTTGAAACAAATAACACTGTGCAGTTTAGGTCTGTTGACCTGAATCTAGAAATCAAGCTACTATTAGCAGCTGTCTGCATGAGGGTGTACCAATTAAAATTAGGAGAGTAAAGACTAATATTTCAGTTTGCATACAAATAGCAATTTGCATAGCTCTTCAAAGAGAGAAACTCAGATGTTTTGCGAACTCAGTGCCATTAATCCTCGAGGCAACTGGGAAAGGATCACAAAGTGTTGAAAGGCAATGGTAGCTTCAATTTTATTTCTCTGTAGTAAATGTGGAGTGATGTTGCAACTTTAGATACATTTCAGACACCTGCAATTTCTCTGAAGCAAGCCAATTTTTGACATGATTATTTTGCTTTCAGCTATGGGGTTCAGAGAACAGAGATGTATGTGGTCATTATGGCAATTTGGAAGCAGGCAAAGATGAGAAATGAAACAAATATTTACAGATATTGGATGAAAGGATGATTAAAATAGTAGTTTACCAAAGTGAAAAAAAAAACAAACAAAAAATTCCTGTTAATATTGGTTCCAGTGCACAAAGAAGGCAAGGGAAACAAATTATAGTGAAAATATGAAGTTAAAAATTGGCCTAAAAGAATCTGGGATGGCAGGACCTTGTGCCAGCAGGTTCTCATCTGACAGAGCATTGAGGCTGTTCTAAGAAAGGGCTGAGAAATCTTTTGGGCACTCCGGCAGCCAGTAGACCTATACACGGTACTTTTTGTTGCCACAGCTCCCTGGGATTCTTGGAGTTCAGGTATGCTTCCCTCCCTATGTTTTTCCCAGAATATTTATTCTTTTAACATGTCAAGCTACTTTTCAGCCTTGCTTCTGTGACAGGAACAGTAATACAAATATATGGGAAATGAGCTGTGGTCCACAGGGCAGGGACAAGGCAGAAGGCTGCAGGAACTCCTGGGATAGCTTTGTTGACAAGACATGTACATGTTTCATTGTGCAATGTCTCCAACAATTGAACAAGGCTTTAAGAGAATCCTTAAGTGGTTCACATCTATTTTTTAGTTGCCAGTCCAGTTCTCCATCTTTTTGAACTTCAAGCTTTTGGGCAATACTATCTGTTAATATGTACGGAGAGTCTAAATCAATAAACTACATCACAGAGCCATCTAGGCAGTACTGCAGTGTAGAGTCTATTAGTTTCTGGCTTTCATGACATTCCTTTCATCCTTTTTTTTCTTATATGTTGTTATATAAGGGTCCAATTTATTATGATGATGAAATTCAACACTTAATCGTGTGATTGGGACAGTGTTTTCAAATAGTTCTCAAGTGTGTGTTACTTATCTGTGAATACCCATTTTCCTTACATTATGCTTGCCTTTGTGATGACAAAGATCTACAAGTAACTTGAAGTCTACAGAAAAATAGTGTAGCTGCAGTCTTATTTCAGGCCTGTGAGTCATGAACTTGGAATCTTGTTCTTGGGGAAGGAGACCCTGGAGTTATTTGTCTGTCTTTGTTCTTTTTTTACCTCAAATCTCTCATCTGTGAAATAGTAATAATACTTGCTGTATGGTTGGAAGATCTGCTTCATTAGTGTCAATGATTGCCAAACATTAGTCTGGAAAAAAATGGTGTATGAATGTTGCAGTTTACTGTATTAGAGATTACATGTAACTATCTAAACAGAATGACACATCTTCATATTCTGAAATAATTTTCTCTAAATAACCATGAGGACATAATTTTTAACAGGACATGCTTATAGTTTGGACTGTTAGAAATATTAGCATCTGGAACAAATGAAAGAATCATCTAAAGACAAGCTATTTATTAGTGGTAATGAATAAATATATGTAAAAGACATTTCATGCATAATTGCTCCACAGACTCATTTCCTGGGCTTCATTTTTAACACAGTACCTGACAAGAAACCAGTTCAATGTATTGTGTTTGAGTGCAATCAATGCTGTTGTTCTACACAACAAAAAGTAAAAACCTGCAAAAACAAAAGCAGGGAGACAGATCTAATCTTGAAAGTGCAATATGCATTGTTATATATCTCTAAAAGCAGCACCAAACCTCTACTATTCACTGCAAGTAATGGGATTCTACAGATGCTACAGGAAGTTATACAATCCAGCACAACACTGGAAAAAAGAGCAAGGTACAGGAACAATTTTCAATACTGTATAATTTTTCCTTTGCACTTCACCAGGTGGCATGTTGGACCTCTGAAGCAGCTTCCAGAGAAGACTGACAGACTGCTTGTTTGAATGACCTCCAGGATAGGAACTACTTTTTTTACTACATAAATCCTGCCACAATGATTATCATTACTTGACCAGTGCTACTAAGATAAAATACAATATAATTACTTATTAATAGTAATACTTAGAGACTAAAATTAGTTGATCAGAGCAGGAAAAACTTGCTTCACTGAATTTTGAATTCTTTTGAGTATTCTGAATATCTATACACATATCCATACACATATATGCATTTATACATGCACACAAGCTAAGCCAAATGCATACAAAAAAGTTTCTTTGGGATCTTAAAATCCAGTTTTATTATACAAAACCAGAAAACCAGATACAAGTGAAGTGACCTTGGTTGGACACAAGAGACATGAGAAATAGGCAAAATCTGATGACAGCAAAATATAAAGATATATCATATAGCAAGAGAACAGAGAGTGACTTAGATTTTTTTTTTTCCTTGTATATGAAACCATTGATGATGGATCAGGGGAACAAAAGTAACATGGCATTGGGCAAGATAAAACAGAATATAACCCTAATCAACTGACTTGCACAAATTTATATGCAATTCTGTTAACTGCAGTGTGGCTGCATGGATGTTGCCAAAGTCACTCTGCAGGACAGCACGAAGTAAGAGGGTGGCAGAGGGACAGCAAGAGGGAATAGGTCATTTTGACAATTTCACTTTTCAATAGCTTGTTTGTTCATTCTCCTTACCATTGTAATCACCATTCATCAGTGACTGTATGACGTCTCTTGTGTAACATTTTGGGCATTAGATATATGCTAATGTGTTTTGTAGCTAGGTTAACCAGTTATACTTATCGGAATATAAAATTATAAATTTGTACTTAGTGAAAAAAAAACAGGGCTTGTAAAGTATTTTCTTTCAATTTGGTATAGCCAGATTTAACATGTAATGCAAATGCTGCAGTTTTAAATTTAGCCTTAACTACAGCAAACTAATTTTGATGTAGTCAATATTTTTCATTGCCAGTAATTTCCTTCAACATGTTTAGTGGAAATACTTTTATAAACAGTTCAACCTGGGCATCTTTGGATGATCCAGGAGAAACAATGAAGCAGTTAAAAATGTTACTGAAATGTGGAATGATGATGAAGAGCAGGACACATTTAATTATAATTGCAAAATCAGACTGACGTTAATTTAGACATGATGGATGCTTTCACAAATCATGCTTAGGTATTCAATTTTGTTACACTGACCCAGTAAAATCTTCTCTAGCTTGTTCAGAAAACCTGAGTATATTCAGAATAAGAACTTTCCAGTTATTTATGGCTTTTTATTTCAGTGCTCAGCGCTGGCTCTTTGTGTCTCTTCTTCACAAAATTTTTGGGTGACTGTAAACAGAAAATGTTCTTTTTTTATGGAATAAGTTAGTTAAATCCATTCTTTCCTTCTCTGCTTCCTCTGTATATTTGTATTTATTTTAGAGTTCAAGCTCAAATACTTCTCATTGCTTTGAAATGTAAAAGCATTCATAGGTTTGAGTTGTTTTAGCATTCTGTATTTACCTAAAAATTACTGTCACCTTAAGTATTTATTATGCAAGGTGAAATTACCAGTGTAATGTCACTTACTTTGTGATCAGCTCTCTTAGGTCATATGTGTGCAGTCAGTGTCCTGGAGGTCAGTCACTGACTCCAATTTTTTGTCATTTTAAACCTCTAAAATCTAAAATTTTGTTTGAGGTTTACAATTCTGAAAACAACTTTTGCTGACTAGTCATGTAAGAATGGCTGAACCTCTTTGGTCATCTCAGTGGAATGTCAGTAGTGACCGTCTAAAGATAAATACTGTAGGTTTTTAAATGTAGATGATCTATAATATTTATTAAAGTATAATAAGTATTTTACATTTTATTATTGATTTACAGGAATTTTCTTGGGTCTAGGTAATAAATGGTTTCTCACTGTGAATTGAGTCTATACCACAATCTTTATATTTTACAACATCATTTCATTTGCTATGGAGAAAAGGGGAAAGAAAGACTTTTTCTATAGCCTAGTGGATGGAAAGTCACGTGGGATCTGGGAAGCCAGAGTTCATGAACAATAAATTCTTTGTACAGAGTGGAGTCAGGCCAAAAAGAGAAAGTGAATCACCTCAGACAGAGAGGGGCAGGCAACAGCTCTCTCATCTCCAGCCTGAATCAAGGGATAGTTCCTTTACCCAGGTAGGCCTTGTCTGCAGAGGATACCTCTGCCTCACACCAGAAAACCTAGACTGGACTCAATAACTTCCACCATTCAAAACTGGTGTGCAACTGTTCTGCCATTTTTTTTCCCAATTTTTGTTACAGTTCAATCTGTAGTAAAAACTGTTTTTTTTTTTTTTTTTTTTCCAGAAAATCCTTAACTAATCAGATTGCTTTTGTTATCTTGAGGCTTGGATACTCCAAATTGGAACTGTCTACAACAGAGCTCTGTCCAAAATTAAGATTAATGACATAACAGCCTACAACTTTTAAAAATCTAGTTAATATGTGTTTTAAAAAATATTCCAGAGCAGAGGATTAAAAAAATTCTTTTAGATTGTGACTATTGTTTCCAGACCAAAGGACTCTCTCATTCTAGAGACTGAGATAAAATTAG
Organism: Aegotheles bennettii; assembly: GCA_013398125.1. Classification (NCBI taxonomy): domain Eukaryota; kingdom Metazoa; phylum Chordata; class Aves; order Caprimulgiformes; family Aegothelidae; genus Aegotheles; species Aegotheles bennettii. The sequence goes on from VZRW01013823.1 coordinate 32,627, forward strand.
TGGAAAGAATTTATAGAACACACATTATCCTAAAAACAATGACTTTGTTGTCTACAACATAGGAATGTTCTAAAGCACTTGAGCAGTCTGTCCTTCTACATTATCTGTTGTTTTTAGCTACATTATGCTCAGAAAATCTTCCAAAGATTTTACATTATTTCTGGCTCAGCAAAATGGTAGAGTCTTCTAATGATTGTAAATGATGGACTTTTTCCCAGCCATTGCAGAAATTATTGCTAATACTTTGTGGTCCAACCAGGAACACACTGTCCTACAAAGATTAACTAGTGATGACTCCTTCATTTATTCAGTGGCAGTAGTCCCAGGTTTAAATACATATCACACTGTTGATCCTAGCAATTATCGTTCAAACAATCTACACACAAAATCTCATTTATTCAGAGCTACATTAATGAGTCAATAAAGCTCTGATGAATCTGGCTTTGTGTTCCCACATACATTATCTTGAAATTTGAGCTGCAACCAATAGACCAAAGAAGGTTGATTTTTGCTCCTGGGTTGTTTTTTGCTAGGTTTGTTTACAGTCTTTCATATGTTTCACACTTTTCCAGCGCAGAGATATAAGATTTCTTAAACTGAGGATTTTAATAATAATCTAGATTTTTATCACATTAAATGAACTTCAGATGGCATATATATTGCTTATGCTTGTGTTGCTGAACCAAGCATTGTTGAGTGTCATGGGTAAGCAGATTATGTCCAGTCCTAATCTGTCCAGTGGAGGATTTATGTAATTTGTATGTGCATACAGCAGAAGCATGCAGTCATATTGGGTATCCCATTATTATTAACTTGGTGGTGCTACAAAATTGTGGGTATCTCCACCTGCTCCAGCTCCAAGAACTGTCTTTCTTTACACGACTTCTGCTTTTTTGTTTTTAAATAAATTGGGTATTTCTGCGTTTCTGATCTTACAAAACAAAAATTCTCTGCTTCCGTATCACTGGTGCCACATCATTAGTAAACACACTCATGGCATGGAAATCTTGAGATTTTATTTTAACATAACATATGCATTATTCTGTTTATTTCTCTTGGAATTTCTGAGCTGTTAAAAGATGATTTTCCCCCTCTGCTGTGCTGGTTAGTCATGAACAATATTTTTTGAAGGAAAGATGAGACTCCTATTGATTCAAACAGCTTTGGGGATTTAAGAAAAGGTAGAAATATGCAATAAAACTTTATGAAAGGCTGACAAAGATTTGGGAAAAAGTCATGGCAGTTAGTGGGGCTGAACTCCATAGGCTTACTTATAGTGAACTCTATACTTCCACCATCGTGCTTTTTTCCTTCTGATGAATTTTTGTAAAGAAAGACATACATAGTCACAATGGAACATGATGCATGTAGTACTATATTAGTTATAGTTCTACAAATTGCATTTTAGTTGGAGCAGCATACTTTCATTTTGATATAATTTTGTGCTTGACCTAATAAAATAATTATCTTTTTAAGTTTATGAGAAATAAGAAAACATTTCCGATGACTTTTTTTTTTTACAAATCATCTTACTGATTCAAATATAGCCCAATATTTTTAGACCATAACTGGCTCCTACAAAGACAAGTAGGCTGTGTCTTCACTGGATGTAAAGTTAGGTCTTCTGGCATGACAGTGTGGGGTTTGGACAAGAAGCTCTGAATTGTGCAAAGCTGAGATCTGCCACGGTAAGGAACATTTTCAGTAGTTTTAAGAATTTGATATTATTACCTAGAATGTCTGCGTTGCCCGTGTATTCTTGGCAGTTCAGTGTTCTTTAAGCACTTGCTCTTCCCAGTGTAACATCACCCATTATTTCCTTCACAGTGCTTCAGCTTTTGGTGTCTAGTTCCTATAAAATAATGAATTTTTGCATTCAAAGGCTGTGTGGAAACTTTGTGATTTCTAAGCTGAGACTTATACATGGAATAGTATGAGCACCTTCAGTGCTGCTGTATAGTATTTTATTGTAGAATGGTGGTTAGTGAAGAATTTGAATTGCTTACATTTTCTTCTCTGAATTTGACACACAGCTAAGCAAAAAAAGACTTCCCTGTTTATTGAGTATTTGGGAAGAATACAAGAAATCATTCTTATTTATAATAAAAATTAAAACTTTTCTTCTGATGTGTTGACAAGGTATCAATGGGAAGAAAGCATTATGGGAGGAAAGCAAAATGTTTTTTTTTTAACATAAATGAAAAAAATAAAATCAAGACATTTTGAAATGGTCATTTCATGTAAGTGGGAAAATAGTGTTTCATTTTGAAAAAGTAGGAAGGACCTCCTTTTGAATTTCAGCATATGCTTTCAGAGCTTTTGAATGAAATTAAAAACTTGTTTTTTGGTAAACTTCGTGTTTTCAGAGTAGTTAGTGTGAATACATATTCACTGCTGTGGAAAAAAAAGGCTTAGGAAAACTAATTAAAAAGTCAAATATGTTCTCTTTTTATTTTTTGGAGTGCTGAGCATTCACATTTTGGAGTGCTGAGCATAGAGGGAGGAGGACCAGGGCTGGGGGGCTTCAGTCACCATCACACATGCACTCTACCCCCAGCCTCTATCTGATGTGCCCAGGATGCTTTGTACAGCCACCTGATGCTATGAATATGAAAGCCACCTTCCTTCAGACTCTGTGCTCACCATTGCAGAGCTAGGGGTGACAAAAGAGTAAATGTCTTGATATCAATCACTTGTTGTAACACTTCCAAGGCAGAACTAGTGCATTCCTTCCTGCAAGAGGCTGTGGAAAACTTAAAGCACCTGGTCTCATTTAGACAGCCTAACCTGGCTTCCTATCAACAGCATATTTGGAGCATTCTAATGTTCTTTTCTTGTTCAACTTTTAAAAAGCAGATCATAGTGGCAAATTACCAACCTGTAAAGTTGAACTGCCCATTAACCTGCAATTAAGAATAAAATGTTAAAAGGGTGACTAATTTGTGGGTATTTTTGTTTCTGTAACACCCATGATGTAAATTGTGCAATGGGTAGTTAATTTATGCTTGTTCTTATAATGAATACAGCTTTTTTTTCCCCTCCAACCTCTTCAATTTGTGATGCTTGCACTTTGCCTCAATTTTCATGTTTATTTTTCTCCTGAACAAATTGTCTTTTACTGTTTGTTCTTTTGTTTACATACCAGATGATACAGCAATGACTCTATCTGTGACTTTTGAAGTGTTTTTTGGTATCACTAAGAAAAATTAACACAAAGATTGTTCTGCAGGTGCATTGTGTTGCTGTCACCTTGGCTTCATGGGAGCAGTTCTTGAATTCATGTTATGAAGTAAGAGTAGAGATATGAAAGAATGACATATAAAAAGATTCTATGATATGAGAATGAGAGCTGAATGTTATCTAACACAAGAAACCTCAGCTGCATAACTCAAGGGTAGAGCAGTACCTTCATATAATTAATTAAAACAAGGACAGAATACAACTTGGTATTGCAACAATATTAAATCAAGAGTGCTTTAGGTTAGGGATTGCCTTTCTATGTTGCATGCAGTCTCCTCAGCATGATTCTTATATAGGGCACACAAATACAGCTTCAGAAGATGTGTTCCCTATAAAAGAATATGATTAGGCTACACCTCTCCGATGGGTTGCCTTTGGCCAGCTGCCAAGTATACCCAGCCACTCTCACTCCTTGTCAACAGGAAAAGGGGAGAAAAGAGGATGAAAAAACTCATGGGTTGAGATAAGGACAGAGAGATCACTTACCAAGTATCAATTACCATTAGAAGCAAAACAGACCTGACTTGGGAAAAATTAATATAATTTATTGCTTGTTAAAATAGAGCTGGATAGTGAGAAACAAAGGCAAAAAATAAACCACCTTCCCATCAAGACTCCACCTTTCTTTTTCAGACTCAACTTCATCCCTTTGCTCCTGACTTGTCTGCCTCCCCTACCCGCCGAGCTGTGCAGGCTGGATGGGGAATAGGGGTTGCAGTCAGCCCATAGTACTTTCCTGCGGTTCTTTCCTCTTCATGCTTTTCCCTTGCTCCATTGTGGATCCTTCCCATGGGCTGCCACTCCTGTCAGAAGAACCTGCTCCAGCATGATCTCTCCACAGGCTGCAGTTTCCTCAGGGAGTATCCAGTTGCTCTTGGGTGGAGTCTCCTGGGCCACAGGGTGGATATCTGCTCTGGCAGATCTGTTCCTCTTCACTGGCTACAGGGAAATACCTGCTCCAATGTGGTCTCTTCTGCTGGCTGGAGGGGAATATCTGGTACAGCACCTGGAGCACCTCCTCTGACCTTGGTGGTCACAGGACTCTTTCTCACACATTTTTTTTTTTTGGTAACGAACTCCTCTCCCCTGGATGGCATTTAGCCCTTTCTTAAATGCATTTTCCCAGAGGTGCCACACCCGTAGCTGAGGGGCTCAGCTGTGCCCTGCAGTGAGTCCATTGAACTGTCTGGAACCGTCTGTGTCCGGTACGGGGCAGCCCCAGCCTCTCCTCACTGCCAGCACCTGGACACCTACGGTCAGTACAATCTCTCTTCAGCTAATGGAAATTTCCTGGCTTTTTCTGGGTCCTAATATTTCAAGTCTTGCTCAAGAAAGGTACAAACAGGTACAGACTGTGCTACTTGATTCACGCTGCGTTTATTATTTTAATGTGAGTTTCAACTGGAAGAACACACTGAAATTAACATTTGATGTCTTATTCTTTGATATCTGGCATTTTTCACAGGCAGACTGTAATAAAGAAGTCAGTTATTGCTATTAGACATATTTTAGAATAATTCTTTTTTGATGCTTATCTCCACTTGGATTATTAAATTTAAATCACTGCTGCTATCAGTTTGAATACTAATGATACATTCTGCCAGATGGAAGCCTTTAATAAATTTTCACTTTTCTCTAACAGTCAGCTGTAAATCTTAAATAAGAGACTTTTTTTGGTGATGCCAGCTTTAATGCCTTGTGTCCACACTGATTTCAACATCATCAGTACCTGACAGGCAGGAAACTCTTTAATTAAATGCCATTCTTTCCCCTTTATTGAGATGCAGGGTGGCACAAACTCCCTTGCTTTGTTTGCCTTTCACTGTAGCACAGTCAAGGCTGCTTTTGGTGTATTGTGAATAGTTTCTGAACTGCAAGCCATTTTTCTGCTATACTTGTGTTGGGTACCTGAGACTGTCCTTCACTCTATCTTTCAGTTGATTTCTATATTCAATATATTCAGACTTTCAAGAGCTTTTGTATTGCTGTGTGTGAAGTTCCAAGTACTGGGGCTTGTGAAAGAGGAGGGGGGAAGGGGACAGGGGGCTGCCCCCTTACCTGGTAGAAATATTTCCTCCAGTGGCTCAAGCCTTCACTGATTTCAGGTGATTTGTACACTTTGGAGGGCACTGGAATCCTCTGCAGTACCAGGGCTGCTGTTACAACCCAGCACCTCAGCTGCAGGATGAATGAAACTTAATAAACGAGTATGTCTCTTTTATCAGCACATTTGATAGCCTCTTTTCATCAGCTTGTGGTATTTTTATCCAGAGTCATCTGCTACATTCACTTTTAGACTTCTGAATTTTTGCACAGGGGTTATACAGTAACAAAAATCTATGCTGTTGTGGGAAATTCAACTTTATATAGCTTAACCTTTTCTCTGCTGCACTATACCTAGCTGGGAATAGCTCCTTCAGGGAAAAAAATATGTCTATCACTCTGGTGAAAGTATAGGAAAAGGTAAGCTGGAAATCCTGGCTGCGGTGTGGAGGGGAAAATAAACATTAGGTAACAGAAGAGAAAATGAAATCACAGCACTCAAGCTTTCTGTACCTTGGGGGAAAGAGGGAACTAAAATACTTATGTGAGTCAATAACTGTTCCCAGTAGAATCCTTGGAAAAGCCTACAGGTAGAGCAAATTTTTCGGTTATTGAGTTATTTTCTCACCAGTCTATTTCAATTATTGATTTGTTTTGTCATTAAATCTAAAAGCCACACAGTTAAATCTGTTTCATCCATGCACCAAACTCTCCAAATAATTTCATTATCTAAATGATTACCTGAAGTGCCAATAACAAGAAAGTAATTAATAATATCATAATGCAGAGAACAGGTTTTGTTGAGCTTTGTGGTGGTGCTTTGTTCATTGGTTTTCTGTTTTGTTCTCTGTCTGCTTCAAATTTAGTAAAAAAAAGCCTGTTGAAACATCTCCACCATGGAACAAAAGATGTCAATTATGGAAAAGTATGGGCACGAACAAAACATTTCAAATAATTTTAAGAAATTTTCTGGCACAGTAATAGTAATTGGTATATTTCAGCTTCAACAACTGTAATTAAACCTGACCTTTAAGTTAATTATGTCTTGACATTTATGACTTTAAACTAGCTATCCCTGTGGTGATGATGTATACACAGATGCTAATAAGTAGTTTCTGTAGTGTGAGCAAGCAGATTTCAGATGTGCCTACGCTGCAGTTCAGAGAACAGTGTCACACTCGTACCAGAATCTTCAATGCACTTGATATCTGCATTTTCAGTTACTGCTGTTCCTAGATTCTGTAATGGCAGCCTGACATTGCTGCTTATGCAACAAAAATCACTGACACTATTTTGAAAGGAGCTTAATGAGCAGTAATACATGCTGCTGTTGTTACAGTTCTGTATTTACATGAAACCACTAAGTCAGCATGGAAACGTACAGGAAAACAAGTCCATCTCTTGTAAAGGCTCAAGCATAGCAAAGACCACAACAAAATAGTCAACCATAGGAGTTGGAAATGTAGGACATATGACAGAATAAAAGTTGAGAACTGTCCTTGCTCACATACAGCATTACCTCAAGCTACATTCAAGATTAAACACAAAGGTGAGATTAGATAGTACTAAAAGAAACATCTAATGTAGATTATGTAGTGCTAGAATGTTTTAAGGTATAAGGAGAAGCATTTCTGAACAAAAGAGGACTTTAGATAAAGCCATATTCAAGATAATAACAGCTGTATTTATGACAATAAAGCCCACACTGGTATACCGCAGAGAGATCTATCTTGAGTGAAAAAGATCAGTAGTCTTCAGGAAAGATCTCGGCCCTTTCGAAAATCCTTGTAGTTGATTTGGAAGGGGAGGGAACTTTGTCTCAAAAGACGTGTTTTATGTGTAATGAATACTAGATTTCACATCCCTAGTGTTAATAATGTGCCTTCAAATTGAACTCTCAGTTTGATCAAAAAAACCTAGCTGTCCTCTTAAAGTTTAAAAACATAGTGATTTATGTAGTGCCCTACTCATGTGTTTATAATTCTTTCCTGACCCATACATTCCATACATCCATATATATGTCATATGTTGAGGAATCTCTGCTGCCTGCTTTCAGGTTACATAACTTCAAATCCATATGGATTTTTTTGTATATTATATATTTTTTTTTAATGGGATCACACCAAAATTTAAAATGATCTGTGTGTATATGGAAAACTACGTAGGCTTAATAACACAACAGTACCATTTACTAGTTTTGGTGAATCTAAGCCTTCAAAATATATCTGATTTTATATGTTTAAGTAGCACAGGCTATGCAAAAACATTTTCCTGAAGCCAACAACCAGCAGAGTGCACATATTTATGGAGAAATCAGGAATCCCCCTATAACAATTTTTTTTTTCTTTCCTATGCTAACAATTCCTCAACAAGTTCTCTTAAGATGTTTGCTTATTTGAGTAAGTCATAGTTCGTTTTCTGTTCTGTTTCTGCACAAAATTTTGACATGTTTTTATGGTGGGTCACTTATGATGAGGAAAAGGCCAACAGAAAGTTTTATAAACTGAAAAACCAAGTCTAGCTTAGAATATCTGGACTCTAGCTGCCTGACCTGTTCATTGACTGTGTTTTCTAATTGGGCCATCATTGCTATCCAACCAGCAATGCAATGTTTCTAACTTCTGATTTAGTCAGAACATGAAAATCAATCTGCCAGTAAATGGCATAGCAACCACCATGACTACGAGTATTGTATGTTTGGCCTCGGCATTCAAAAGATGCTTTTTTATTTGTGCTACTCTGACGGAACACTGTAGATTTATTTCCAAACTAAGTGACTCAACAGCTACCGCTGTTATCTTTTAAATGTCTTTCTACATTGCATTAAAAAGTGTTTTTTTGATGTGAGACAAAATGCATAACACATATGTTTAACAGGTATGTGACAAAATATTTCCACACTCCTTAAGCTGTGGTGCAAGGAATAGTTGCGCTGTGTATCCTGACATCTTTTGCCATAATTACTGCAGTTTTTTCTTTCTGAAATAAAACTTTAGAGAGTGTGGGACCTACAAGACCTAATAGAACACATGAAAAAAACGAGTGACATTGTGCAATAATTACAGAATCAACAGCTCATTCTTTTCCTGCGTAAGTTTCCTCCTAGCTATGCTGTTTTTGGCATTTTAGAAAAATAAAACAATTGATCTGATCTGAAAACTGCATGAAAAGCAAGAATGCTTTCATCAAAGTGAAAATGAAAAAATAAGCCCTTGACTTTCCTATACTTAAGTTTGTCAGATCCAAAGGAAATGAGACAAACATATACTTGGATTGGAACTTGATTATAGAAATGACTTGGAACTTAGCCTGGAAATGGTGGTAAGCCACACTATCACAATCGTTTTGTTTATCATACTGCTTCTTTTCCTTTACATCTTATGCCCTTATGAAGGTGAAAGGTGTTTGCTCTTTGTTTTTCTTTCTGTTCTTCAGGTAGTAAATATCAGAAGCTTATTTTAATTGGGTAAAAATAGGTTTATTGCAATGTTTGCTTCATTCTTTTCAAACCTGAGACCTGAATTACCTCTAACAGATTGGTATCAGTCCAAGATGTAAAAATACAGAAATATCTCCATTTTTATTACCAGAATTATAATACAGAATATTAAAAATATCTCAAGAGTTAGTGGTTTGGTTTCGGCACAAAGGGTTTAGCATACTGTGTACTGTATACCTCTTTCTTTTGAAAAAGATCCAAAGGCCACTGAATCCAGTGAAGCTCCAATGTCTTTTAAATCAGTTCTAAATATTTTTAAGCACCTGGGAAAGAAGCAACTGAGAGAGAATATGACCAAGGTCATTAGAGTCACAGATTGTAAGTTGTGGATAACCATGGAAGAGTTGTTCATATTTAAAGATAAGCCTCAGTAAGTATCATGCAAGACTAACGGGTGACAGTACAAGGCAATCAAAAGAAGATATTTCTTTGTGAAACACATAGGTAAGCTGTGGGACTTCTTTGCCATGGGAAACTGTGGATGCCAGATGTTTACAGAAGTGCTAGAAGCAATTAAACAAATCCTTGTAAGGGGGGCAGGGCTATTAAGCACACAGACATAATGCCAGGCTCAGGTTTTCCCTGATCCATGCATTGCTGGCGGAATTATTCTGGGCAAATGCTGCTATGTGACTCCCCTTCTCTGTTTTTTGCTGAGCCCCTGCTGTTAAGCAGTAATGACAGTGTAGTCCTTTGGCGTAACACACTGAAGTAGCCGTATGAGCATCACAGCCAGTGAATCCGTTTTTCTATATGTGTATGATGCATATTTGATTCTGGCAAATGAAACATGAGCTCTGATTGATGTTCTTCCCACAGATTTGTGCTGTAAATAGTGTGTCTATCTGCTGTTTTATAAGATATCAAAAGTATTGAGCATATACTGCAGCTTTTTTTTCTCAGGGAAGTAATAACTTCAACACACCTATTTTCATGACGCATCATAGGTATTTATTATCTCTGATTTATTATCTCTGATTTATTATCTCTGATTTATTAGCTCACTCCCATTTTGTGGTAATGTAAAGGTAGCTAAACTTGGACAGAGGGGTCTGAAACTTTGAAAGTGCAAACACGCATGGAGGTATACATAGCTTTGATCATATAAGCCTTGTTCAGTTTAGAAAACAAGATGTCTAACTGTTTCTCTGTAACAGGCATAAAAAAGCACAGAACAAGATTTAGTTTTATTACTAGTACTATACACTTACAGTGTTATAAAACAAACAACTAGACAAGGTCCATGCCCGACAAGTCTTGCCATCTAATTAGGATGGGTTGAGTACAAACAATTAAAAGTCTGACAGTGGGAGCAAAAAGGGTCACAGGAGTTCTATGAATAAAGGCTATGTGAACAAAACAGCTGGTATGAAATATGTTGAAAAGACAAATGATGTGAAATTTCCTTCCAGCAGCATACTGTGAGGAGAATTATCTTCTGATAAGAATTAGGCAGCTGGGATTTTCCTTATTCTTATGACTTCTTTTTATGAGGAGATATTCTCCTGAATACTGTGCCTTATATTCTCAGGTTCATGTGTCTTTCATAGGAAAATTTCCGTGAAATTTTTGGTTCAGTCAGTTGTACAAAGTGGGCCATCTTTTCCTTTGTGTATATCAGACTTCTACACAAAATTGTTAAGTGGCACATGGTTCTCCAGTCATGGAGGAAACAAACAACTGCCATTAAGACTGTGCACCCATATTAAGGAGTCGGGGGAACTTTTCCCAAGGACATTGGTGCAAAACCTAACATGTAAGAAGATAGCTGTGAAACTTTTCCTTTCAGAAACAGTAGAGCAGATTTCACAGATACATCATAATGTGTGCTCTGAAGTTTGATGTCTCAAGGATGGTTTTACATCAATAGAATTCTTACTAGTGACCAAAAGCAATGAAGCACCACAAATACTTAGATCTGAAGGCATTTATCTGAACTCAAGCTTTAATAACAAGTTTCCTTCTGAGGGGGAAAAAAATATATTAATACTTCAGCTAAGTCTGTATTAGACTAATATCAACTTGTCATTTTACCTTTATTTGATGATTTATTTATGAGGATTATTTAATTTCAAGACCTATACTATTTTCTGAGCTGTTACCAGTTTAAATACTTCTATACCTCATGCTGTTAAGCCTTTGAACATACACACAATATACTTCTCTTACATCTAGCTTTCTTACGTTACAGCAGAAAGCAAACATTTTTAATTTATCAAAGAATGTCTTTCATTTCTTGCCTGCATTTTGTTTCCTTTATAAATAATTTTTATGTACAGTTTTAAAAATATAAACAAATCCTCCATGACATTCTTTCTGATCATTAACGTTCCCAGTCTCCCAGATCAAAAGTTTTGCTGGGTTTCTTTGTGAACATAAGAAGGCCTAATCCACACACTCAATAATTTTGCACTAGAATTCTTTTCCTTCCATTGTTTCTGGTCTGTCTTAATAAATCTGAAAGTTAAGTGATGAATAATCTAGTTCTGTTCAGACATCCCTTGAATTTAATGGACATTGCAGAGTTTAAAAGAAGTTGAACCAGGCTATATATGACTGAAAAAAAATGTTGGATGAATTTTTCTTTACCCACAGTGAAATGTAATAAGCAGCTTTCTAAGCTTCTATGAAAATGTTTGTAGAAATTCTTTTTTAATTGCCAATTTCAGGCTTATCTAACTTATTTTTGCATTAAAAATGGAATGTTCATTAAAATTCAAATGTTTACCTTGATATTGTAAATGTTACTCATGCCACATAAAGTTAATTTTGCAACAAAATACAATACAGTTGCTGTAATTATAATAATTGATAACAAAATAAGTGGGATACTTCAGGGAACTGACTTACCATTCTGACTGCAGGTTGGTCACATTTCCAAGATTAAAAGCAGAACAAAACCTAATGCAATGAGAACAAATGGCTGCAAAAGATGTCTCCATTAATTGTTAGCTAGTGAATAAATAAGATTTTATGGAAAGTGTGGGAAGAATGATATTCTTTCTGTCCCTCCTACATTTTGTGCCTTCAGAATGAATTGTCGCTCAACTTCACAGCATAGGGAGCATTGTGAAAAAATGGTTTTTTTTTATTGCTGTCATGTCCTTATTATCTCTTCCATTTTCTCAAAGCCAATTCGCAAATTCCCTTCATTTCCTTCTGTTTATAACCCTGCTGCCTCTGGCTTGCCATACCTCAAAATTTCATGTTCCTCCCATCCATCAGTGCTTCAGAGAATTCCCTGGGTAATAATTTCATCCAGTGAACTCTGAAATTTTCCTCATTGTCAAATGAACATTCTTCATTTTTATTTTCATTTCACGAATGTAGTATCAAATTTAAGTGACTCAAGTCTTGTGCTCTCCCATTACAGACTGGCCAACTTTGCTGACTGTGTAATCCTCAAGGAGGAGAGAGATCACTTTACTGCCTCTGTGTTAAAAGAAGTCTCTAAATAAGTATGCAGATTGCAGCATGGTTACATCTTTGTGCCTTTACTTGACCCAGTACATTCACTCAGTGATTCAACATGTGAATATGTCATAATTCACTGGGGATTCACACGAGAGGATGTAGAAAAAATTGGTACCTGGAAACGATCTGTGGGTTGAATCTTTTTCCCCTAATGTGACAGCCAACACAATCATACAAGTTAAAACATGAATGTAATTACTGTTTGGGGCAGAGCAGAAACTCAACAAGAGACTTCTGAAATCAACATTACAGAGAATTCTTCATTCTGTTCCTAGACTGCAGGTATGAATTATGTGTCTAGTCATTTAAACCCCCTCTACGTGTCTTCCAGGGGCCCATTTATACGGAGTCTGACAAAAGTATTTCCAGAGAGTGCTTTATCCTTTATGGGAGATTTTATGATTGGTGTCTATCTTCCTCTGTTGATAGTGGAGGGATCTTTGATTGGACAGCTGTACTGTTGAGTCGTAAGAATTCTGCTTGAAATGTACAGCTGTATATTACAGATGAGGCTGAGTCTTTTAGCCTTTCAAGTCTAGTGATTCCTAACAATGTCAGGCCCAGAGGGATATGTTTTCAAAGACATTTAGATGCTAAGAGGTACCTAATAGGATTTTCAAGATCACTAAAGCAGACTGGGCATCTATCTTCAGTTGATTTAGCTGAGGTAGGTGACTATTTCTGTTTGCCTATAGCTGTTTTTTTTCATAATCCCCATCAGCACTTTTCATAATCTTGCCCACAGGTCTGATTTAATTTCCAAGGAATGTATTCTATTTGTATATATTGTGCTAGACTATATACAAGTAAAATGTGTTAAATCTCAATCCTCAGATTATAAGCAAGAGAGTTTTCATTAAACTCTTCTACAAAGTCATCAGTTTTGAAGTGTAGTCTTGTGGGGCTGTCAAGTGGAGTCATCACTTTTCCAGAGAACTGCTGGTACTTTTATACTTCAGTTGCCGTACTGTGATTTTTTTTTTTGGCAATTGTTGCACCTGAAAATACATATTTGAAAAATGCTGTGTTCTTTGAATCAGAAGAATAATTTTCCAAAAAGTAGAGCATAGTGTTTTAAATATGGTGGACAGCAAAATACTATGTCTTCATGAACCAGTGGTATGAAGCAATACCATTAATTTTTTTCTGTTATTCCCACAGCAGTAGGAGTCCATTCAGGAATGCTTTCTGAATGAAACTTCTACTGGTGCTGATGAGATGACCACACAAACAGAAGACATTCAGTCTCACTCCAAATTTACCTTCAATAGTTTCTTTAACCAGATCAGCATTTATTTAAAATAATGACTACCTGATTTATTCTCCTGTCCCACTTTTCACTTTGCTCTCATTCTGCCAGTCTGGAGTGACAAGAATTTTTCTACTTGTCTCAACTTTCTTTGGACAATAGATGTTATTTTTGAAAATGTTATTTTTAAATGGATAAGTTTTATAAAGAACCGTCTGTGAATAAAACACATATACTTGATATAATTTGAAACAATTTCTGTCAAATCCTAGATAGACATGCCTGTGCTCTGAGAGTTACTACACATTTAAAACCTCAGTTCTTTACAGGCCTTTTTCAGTGTCATTTTGTCTACTTTACTGTTTCCCACTTGCAAGGAATAAGTGGAACAACATCAAAAGTGGCAATATATACGAAAAATAAAGAGGACTGTTAAATTGCTTTATGCAGAGAGCCACTGTAAGTGCAGTGTGCTATTCCTTAGCACAGCCCTTAATTCCTACCTCCTTTCATTCTGCTGCTGTAACAAAGGTCAGACGGTTCTGTGTGCCTATGCTGTGGACTTCTTGTACCCGTATCAGTCACAAATTTGTCAACAGTAGGAGAAGTTGACACACTAGGAGCTCCACAGTAGAACCCAACCTGTGGAACTGCCTGGCAATACTGATGCCAGGGCAGGATGCAGAGTGTGATGCTGAAGCTGCTGCCCAAGAACAGGAATATTGGGCATAGCCCCAAGAGAATATAAAGACTTGATTCAAGAGGTGTTTGGTGACAGTCTTTCCTTAATCTTAATTATTTTGTTCTAAGAGAATTTTCAAAATTCCTAAAACTGCAGAAAGATACATATTTGCTTGAACTGCTTTTTAATTCTTTATAATAATCAGTTTCTCTGGGGCATTGTTTTTTCTTTCTGTATTAACTGCAAGACAACAACTGAATGTGCATATCAACTCTATGTGGCTAAATCCAGACATCTAACAACCAAGAGTGGCTAAAGGAGAAGATAGATGCTGAGAAATGTAACTCCAGATGAAGAAAAAAAATCCATGCAGACATGATGATGCTGTAATTGCACACTCAGTGTGCTGCTAGGAAAGTATCTGCTCTGGTAGGATCACCCAGGAAATGTATACATTGAACACACACTATTAAAGCCTGTGTCTGATTTCATTAGCAGATGACAGAGAGACCCAAATCAGTTCTAAAGGCATTTATAAACAGCTGCAACAAAGATAATAATGGCACAGCTTTTCAATTGTGCAAAGAATAGGCAGCATTATTTTAAACTTCCATCTTCCATTTATGCCCTATAGACAAAATGCTGACTTTAGTAATTTTAAAAACTAATTATGTAACAGATTTCACAAAAAAGCTCTCAACTACTTAAAATGGATATTAAAAAATTCTAAATCCTGATATGACAGCTGCAGTAATAATAGCTATTGTTAAGTTTTGCCAGACTTTCCTCTGTCATATAAGCTCAAAAATGCCTGCCTTATTTTTCAAATGATTTCTTCCTTTCATGACATAGGGACAAGGTTTATTTATTACATACTCTTAATATTCAGTAACTATGCAATAAAACCACATGTTCTTGAGTATATATTTTGTATGCATAGTATAATGGAGTGATTTCCTACTGGGTGAATTAAACAGCATTTATTTTTCTTTATCTTGCCTGAACTATGATGGACCACAGGCTTCCAGAATTCAACTGTGTCAAATTAAGCCTGACCTTTTCTGATGGAGTTCCAATCAGTCGGAAACTGTGGAAAGTTGCTGTACTGGTGCTTTTACTGTAGACTTGAAATTTCATGCCTTTCAGTAGATATCTAAGGATATTTTTCATCACGGTATACTGGTGTGGCTAAAGAGAACTCAAGGGCAGTCCAAGTTCTCTGATTGTTGTGTTTTGTTTTAATGTCAGACACCGGTGTGGTGCCTTTCTGCAATTAAATTTGTTTCTCCGTACATTAAGATCTACCTGTAATCTTTTTCTAGTGTGTGGAGGATTTACATAGATATCCATTAACATTCATATTGCGTTATAAAGTAATTAGCTTTCCTTATAATGGATGTTGTTGAGAACAACATTCACCAACAAGTCCCATATATGGCTTGTTTAATTACATATCAGTGAAATAGTTACAGGGTCTAATTTGACAGTCAGTCTTAGAGATAACACAAACTTTATGCCGATCATGAAACACTGGAATTCAGGACCCTGTTGTGAAGTGAATATTGACTTTATTTTTCTGTTTTTATGGAAAACTATTTCTTTGAAATGTAACAATCAGATTCTGATATCATGTGCATTGACAATGCTAAGAGAAAGATTACAGCTACATCTTGGAAGCTGCTCAAGTAAGAAAGCCATATAACACCTAGTGTGTTATGTACTTTCCCAAATAAAAGCCTCTACAAAGCTATTTAGAATACACTGATCTTCAGAAATGCTAAGTAAAGGCTGTTATATAGTTGAACTGTTCTCTATGTACTCACTGAAACGTACTTAATGTGAATAGATTGACATCTGAAAATTGTCAACTGGATGCTCGATTGCCAGGCTGATTTTCTGAAAATAAAGTATTTGGCTGAGTGTCAGTACAGGAGCATAATGTTTGGATTATATGACCCAATAAGACCCTAATCACTTTAGAGGTGCATCCAGATAAGATGATATTGTCTCAGTCTGAAGATCACCATCATTTAATGATGATGCTCGGGTATAATGATTCTGACTTCTGTTTTATCACTAGTTTTGTAGCTTGAATTTGACAATAGATTTGTTCTGTTCCCACTGGACCACTTGAGAGACTTGGCTCAATGAAAGCAGGAGCAAGCCTAAACTCTCCTGGTACAGAAATAACAGCGCTGCAACTAGTAGAGACAGATTAAAATGGGAAGAGCAAAACAAAAAAAAAATCCACATAGTTGATCATTTGCAAACATGTTCAGTGAAATCATACTCTCTATTGAAGAGAAGAGCAAGAAAAAAGCACTTTATCCAGTTCTCACAATATCAGTCCGTGTGGAAAGTAAAGAGAACAAGATTGTTGTATGTTGTTTTGGGAAACAAAAATACTTTTTTCCTACGAAGGTACCTAGAAAGTTAAAACAAGAATTTGGCTACAACTTTTTGTACATATAGAAAGTAAGGAGCAAACCTGGACTTAAGGAACTTGGCCCTCTATATAAGAACTCTAAAAGGATGTATCACACTTGGGGACCTCAGTCACAGAAAGATTAAATAACTCAAAAGATGTCTGTTGGAGTCAGGAATGAACACAGATCTTCTAAGTTTCAGTCCAGAGTTTTAACTGCAAGACAAGCTCTTCCCACTTTTTATGTATGTTCCCTTTGTCACTGTAAGTGTGATTTCTAGCTGTAATGAAGTGTTTGTAACAGATTTTAGCAATACCAGAACAGTTGATTCAGTTGGAGTTCATGCTAGAATATGGACATATGAAATTGTAAGTAGTAGATCAAAAAGAAAACAAAGGGATGTAAAGGCTTTCTTGCTAGCAACTTGGAACAGACTTCAGCTGAAAGAAATTGTGATGCTTCTATATCAAGATCAAATTGCACTAGGATATAACTTCAGTTTCAAACAGGATTTGGAGAAAATTATGTACTTAAAGATTCACCTAGCCTCCTAAATTAGTTTGGAGCAATTAAGGTAGTCTGGAATTTTCCTTTTGTTTCAGCTTACTCTTATTGCTCATATTTCTGATATAGCCACTATTTCTTTGCTGTGCATATTCATATTGCATCAGTAAATTAGAAAACACTGCAAACAATGTAGCCCTTTGTCAGATCATTATTTGACTTCTGTGGAGAACTGTGTTTAAAAAAATGAAACAAATTTTAAAAGAAGAAAAAAGATTGAATTTAAACTGATTGCACAAGACTGCTTTTTGCAATGGAAGTGTACATTTTGTCCACAAGAAGGCAAACACAGTTCCTGAAAGTGAAACTCTTTTTGTTTATGCAGAAATTGTAAAATCAGTGTGTTTTTTCATGGTATGTTCTGGGAAACTTTGGGGATTATTAATTCTAATGGATGATTTACTTCAATTTATTCAGAGTAATGTTCAATGATTACTTTCATGGAAACCAATCCAGAAGGGCCATTCTTATAATAGAAACATTGACATTTGCATCATTGTAAAATTACAGAATGGAGATAAACACTCGGTTTCCAGGGAAATATTATCTTTACCATTTTATAATGTACTTCAATTAAAAAACTAAAATACTTACAACTATATATTCCTTATTGAATGAATGAACTGTGAGACAAAGTGTTTTTTCACTGAAAAAATCCTTATTGACAAGTCTGAGCTGTATTTCTGTAAACTTTTCTCTGCTTGAGTAATCTGTGAAGCTCAATGGGGCTACCCAAATGCATAAAGTTAATCACATACTTGGAAACATAGTTTTATGTATAGTTGAACATTTAATACACAAAGAAAACACATTGTTAGATAAAATTAGAAAGTGATACCTTTGTTTCAAATCTGCAATGGATTTTTCAGAAAGGCACACTTAAGAGCATTTCTATTGTTATGTCTTTCACAAGATGCATACACGTCATTGTCCTCCAGATAGAAAGTATAACCAAAATCCACAAAATTGTATGGGGTTGTAGAGCTGCGTTTTCCTAGTCATCCTTTAAGTGACTTCAGCGTTTAAGATTTGTAAAATGGAGTCCATTTTACTCAACAATATGACATCGCCAAGACAAGTATCTCCATATACTTTTTGATAGTGTCCTTTTTATCGATTGTAGGTAATAATATTATTGTAACTGCAATAGTTTGGGACTATAAGTGGTGCAATATTTATAGGCAGACATAGTATCTTTTTTTAAAAATCATCTCAAGTAATTTGAAAAATGCAAAAACTTTAGGACAAGAACCTTCAACTTGGATCTGTGAAAATTATCTCCAGGAATTAGTCAGGTTCAGTTCCTACCTATTCAGACCTTGATTTCTCTGTTTGCATCCACTACTAGCATGGTTACTAACTACATAGCAGTATTTCTGAGTATTAGAAAGAGAAATCTAAGAATCTGCCAATTGTCTTCACGTAACTGTGATTACTGTGGGTAAGCAGCTTTCAGTCAATGCTGCCCTGGTCTAACTGGCAAATGTAGAAGTTCAAAGCTCTGTGAACCTATAAGTTTCCTTTGGTTTTAATGTCCTTGCTTTTACTCTGTTTCTGAAATGTTTTTTCCTGGTTGTGCTGTAATTCCTATTTTTTTGTGTTTGAAAAGAATATACTACTGAATACAAAAAGAACAATTGTGACTAATTTTCTAAGGAAGACAGTGCTGAACTTTGTGTGTCTTAGTCTTAGTATAGCCAGATTTGATTGTCATTTCCATGAAATTTTAATAAATCAATGAGCATATGAAACTCATGGGGTGGACTCATAACTTGCAAATTTCTGTCTGTCAGTTCCATGTTTGACTAACTGTTGATGATTTTCATTTGATTAATTCTTGCAGAAAACTTTACAGCAAGGAAGGAACAATATATACATACCAGTGACCTAATTGTTTGCCTGTGTTGTCCCCAAAAATTAATGCTTTAAAAAAATTATTCTGATCATTCAACTAAATAAGAGAAATGGAATTTGGCAAAATTAACAGGCTCACTGATTAATTGACAAGTAAGTTCTATCCAGTTTCTCCCAGAGTCATGGTGAATTTCACAGTTAACTTCTCTCTGTTTTGGTGATATTTTGGAAGAAAAAGAATTGATTAAAAAACAGGAGTAAAAAATTCTCATTAAAATGGAAATATTTCATAGGAAAGAAAGGCTGTTTGAAGAATCAGTTCTGTATGTAGTTCTGTTGTCCATGTTCCCTTTAAGCTCCTTTGTTTTTGTTGATATTGATTAAAACTGAGGTAAAGAAGTAATTTTGTGTGCAAAGTATATATTATAGAAAAAAAAATTAAGTGGCAGAAGGGTATTCAAAGTCAGGTATATTTTTTTGAATCAGCAGCTATTCTAAATGTTCTCATTTGAACTCTAAAGAAAAACGCTTGACATGGTAGAGAACAGGTTAAGGACATATATTCTTTTCAGTTTTGTTGACAAGTTCTTCATAGGTGAAAAATACTTGGGAAGAACATTATTTTTTTAATGTAATGACATCAGTACCCACCAAGACATTCAATAGCTCACAAATTATTGATTCTAGATCATAAACTACATTACACTTGCAACTGTATTAAGTTCTTTAATGAAACCAATCACATTAATGCCAGAATACATACAGTCATGTAAATGATGTCTGAAATGTCTGCTATTTTTTTCTTTAAACTGTGATTTCAGTTTTAATTTTTTAAGACTGATTATATGGAAGATTAAAGCACATTTTTCAGACTATCATTTAGATCTGTCATTAAGTTGATACCGGTGGGCAATGTGTTTGAATATTTAATCACAAAGTGATGGAGCATCTTATCTTAACTTCTTAGAGTGCTTTTACTCTCTGGTCCATTCTGCTCTTTTATGTGACATGACCTGAATAAAGAATGACCAAAATGGTCTGCAAGGAGGGAATCAAAAAAATCTGTCAATAGAGGAAAAATATATTTCAAATCTTGATTATATTATTGCCTTAATTCAGTCAGTGCTATGAAATTAATTTTCTGAGTTATTCAAAGTCACATAATGATGTTTGACTTGCACAAATATAATTTATTAAAGTGAACCAAATAGTTCTTCTAGTAAACAGAAGCTAAAACAGTGCATCCTCTACCTGGCATACTTTTCCCACTGGCATGCTATTCTTTCCAAAGGACCCCGTTCCTACACCTTGATACTCTTTCTGTGAGGCTCCAAAGTCCAAGTCAGCTTAATTTGATAATGGTTTTTATCAGATCAGTAAAAACTATGCAGGACTGAGATTTTTCTTTCAATTTTCAGATCTGCAGAACAACAAATATCAGACAAAATTCTCTGTGGTTTTTCAGTACCTGACAAGAATCAGGAGCTCTCTGGATGTAGCAATAGCAACTGGGAACCCAAGAGAGGATCCCTAGCTGAGGCTGGAAGTGCCAGTACTGTCTTCACCTGTTACTATTCAATCTGATTTTTTTTGTTTGTCTTATGTCTCAACAGTAGCTGGTATTGTAAACTCTGTAAAATTAACAGATTATAAATCAAAGAGGAAGTCAATGCAATTGTTCAGTTGGGAATTCATGACCTGTTGTTTAGAAGTCAGTGGAGATGGTAACCAGAGTATGACCCTGCATTGATGTCACCATGTTGACTCACTTTGGTGAGCAAGGGGGAGATGTAGCCTAACACATCACCCTCAGCAGCCATACAGAAACAGAGCAGATGCTGAAATATTTGACTGCCTTATGTTATCACAGTCTGTGATCAACAGATTTTGCTCTCTTGACTGGTGATGTTGTATTCATATATTGCCTAGAAGACACAAAGCAAGAAGAAGTGGTGAATATGTTGCTTGTCAGCCTGCAATTTGTCTGTATTGGCACTTCACCATAGATCTTTCATCAGATGTGTTCAGTTTGGGAAACTCCAAACTATTCCTCTTTGTGATCACTCACTAAATATGTAACAATAGTATGCCACAATTTTAGGTTCATACTTATGCTTGCAATATTATGAATAGCATAGTATATTCATTCTAGTAAAGAATATTCAACATAAAACAGCATTTGGTATTTATTTATGTGACAGTTTCATATAACAAGAACAAGTAGTTAATTAAGTAGTGGCAATAAGGAGGCCTGGCTCTTTTAGAGTTATGTCTTGAGAGTGAACACCTCTGTGGAGGTGAGTTCACACTACAACAGTGCCAAAAAATAGGCATGAGGAGTTATTCTTGTTAGATGTTCACACATGTGAGTTCAGATTACACTTTTTCCTAAGTGGGAAAATTAATACAAACTGTTCTCTATACTCTGATACCACTCCTCCTTGGTCATACTTGTTCTAGCTGACCAATAATTAAAGAGTTAACAAAGGAAACAAAATGGACTGAAAAACATGCACTGAGCAGCACTGCATATGTTATTATTAGTAATTTTTGAAATTGTGATGGAAAGGGTTATGAGATAAACTAGATAGATAAAAGTGAGATATTGCAGTGGTGTAGATTAAGGATTGTTTAAATAATTCAGAACTTGGTTAAAATTAATAATTTTCTGCAAACAGAACACTTCAGAATTCACCTGACTTTTCAAGAAGACTTTAAAATGATAATTAAGTGTTTGAGAGAAGCTATAATTCTTGGGGGATTATCTTGTACATGGAGAGGATCCTATTTACTCTACAGGAGTCAAATAGGGATAATTTTGAAGTTTAGGGAAGTGATCAGAAAAAGGTGATGGTTGTCAAAGCTCCTCAACACGCCACCAAGAAAAATATTTGAGATAATTTGTGAGATTGTTTTTAAAATCATTTAATTCCAGAGGAAAGTAAAGCGATATAGAGGAGTGGCATCTGCTGAGGCAGGTGAAGTTTGGCCTTGCACTGTAATTAATATAACTGTCCAAAATTAACAATGCCACTAATTTTTGAAGTGTTCTTCCTGACTATGTTTGCATGGCATAACACAGTGCTGCACAGAGATACTACAGTTAGGCTTGAGCCTACTATCAAGGATCCTGAAAGCAATATAGCTGTGTTAGTGTTAGGTTAATGAGAACTTGTCAGCAAGCAAAATAATATTATGGTGAGTGCAGTAACAAACACAGTAGAATTGTGTTTAGTGTCTGTGCTAGCCAGGTATTTTTGCAAGGCACTGCATTGAGTTCTACAGATCTGCTTGTTAGAAGACACATGCAGCGTCCTCAATAGTGAATGACTGCCGTTGTATGTGGATGTATATAGTATCTATAGGTCTACGGCGACTATTTGTTGGCAACATATAAACATGAAGAAATCAATGTATATTTAGCATCTGCAACAAACATTTCAAGTTAATACAAAGACATATATTCTAATTTCAGTGGTTTTGTGGGAAATTCAATATAATATGTATTCTCTAAATATTCTGTCCCATTATAAGTACAGCAGTTTGAAAAGCTCCAGAAGTCTATTCTGATGACAGATCTTTTTTAGAATTTTAAAAAAACTGTTTACACATAATCTTGATTTCTGAGTGTTTTAATTGTCTGTTTGTATGTGTTTTTATGTATGTGCAGTTGTACATAAAAAAAGGGATGTCCAGAATTATTACACAGGATACAAATTTGTCTGAATCTCTGCTGCTTGTGATGTACATTTGTAATGTAAAGTACGTGAGGAGAGAGGAGATGGCACTAAATGAAATTGAACCTGACTTTTTGATTGAAAAATGCTGTATTTCCCTCATGTCCCTGCTGTTCCTTTCTCAGGCAGCAGCTTTGATTTGACAGCCACAATTATGGAATTGACACACCAAAGGCAATCTTTTTGTTTCAAAGAGTTAAGTCCCAGTTAGTTAGAGCTACATTACTGCAAGTCTGTCCACAAAGAACTGTTGCATTTTCCCAAGGGAACTAATTGGAAAAGAAACAATGAATAGGTTTTAAATTTAACATATTTTCCAATCATAGTATTTTCTCATTGCTTTTGTACGTTAAAACAGAGTTTCGAAGAAGTGCGTGCAGATTGTCTTTTGCTGTACTGGTTTGTAGCATAGGAAACAGGCTTTAAGACTAATTGCACAGCCAGTGAGAATTTGTACATTGCATCTGGATTTATCTTTCAAAAAGTGGATAGACACAGAGATTTTCCAAAATGCTAAGTTGTACTAAGTAACTTAAAATATAAAACATGTAGATCAGAATTTAAGTCAGTTACACATTAATTGCAGGATGGATCTGACACACTTTGTGGTTAAAAACATGTAGTTGGATCCTGCATATCTGGTAATAGAAATTTTTATTTATGTTTAGTCATCTTCTTAGGCCTAATTAGGGGGTGAATACCTGAGAAAGAAGAAAAAAATAGTCTGAAATGCAATTATATGGAAAATTTAATCTTATGTCTGACTACAAAGCTTTGTATGTTTGTATGCAATTGGTAGGATTAAAGTTGAAGGAGAAATATTCCTGTACTCTTTATCCCTGATTCATCCTTGTTAATCTTTTTGGTTCTTTTTTCAGCAGTTTTGATAAAATGGCTCTTCAAAATGGACTTGGACTTAACCCTCTGTATCCGTCTCTTAACTCCTGTATTTTGGAAGGTTTAAAAACCGCAGCCAGGTATGAATTTATCTTTGAAATTTCTCTTCTTCTCTGTTCATATTGCCAATTCATTTGCAGGAATTTTGTGTGGTAGTTTTCATTGATATGCATATAAATTCTTTCGACCAAATTTAAATACTTATCAGCACAAGCTAGCAAGATGAAATGGTTAAACTTTTCCTACTCTTCTTTTCACCCACAGAAGGAACTTTGAGATTATTGACCAGTATATCACTAGTTAACATAAAACAGATAGTGTTAGTCTCAGGGTGTACAGGTTTCATTGTACATAGAAACTGTTTGGTATTCACATCCCTGCCAGTCAGGTCACCAAATGATGTGATGTCTTCCAGAGCCACAGAGTGTTTTACCAATTAAGTAAATGCGGCTCTTATTGGATGATAGTATTATATTTAGTTTTGTTATCGCTTTTCCCCGAGCATGATACCTTCTTGTTGCATAATATCACCTAAATCATACAACTATGGTAGTGTGATTTTATTAGATCATTGTTCTCAGAAATTAAAGTAGCACTGATGTATATGCAAGCAGAATTTGGTTGAGTGGGAGTGCTTATGTCTTGCCAGAAGGATGGGTGACTTCATGGTTTTCTTGTGCCTCTAAAACTGAAAGGTTGAAAGGTCTCACAAGCGAATTTAAGAAGCCAATACCCTTTCTTTTCCCTCCTTGATTTTTTTTTTTTTCAATCTGTGAAACATTTTAGCTATTAGCTGGTGGTGCAGGGAAATCAGAAGCCTGCTGAATGAAAAATAAAATAGGAACTTGGAATGAGAAATCACAAAAGCTACATTAATGAAAATGAGAAAACCATGAGGCAGGGAGATTTAACAAGCTATCACAATGATAAGGTCAATGCATTCTCTAAACATCAATCTAAAAATAAATCTTATGTCACTTTAGAAAAGAATATATATTTTTTAATTGTCTACAGTTTTGCAGATGTTGATTATCATTCTGTGGCAATACTAGGGAAAAAAATTGAAAAAATAAATCAAAACCTTCAACTTTTATTGTAAGGGTGGATTCATATCATTTGAGTCAGGTCATGCTGGGACTAAGTCGTTTGAAATAAATGTCATGTAGTATTTTGAGTCAGATGCAGTTACATCAGAATAAGACTTGCTGCTCTTAATTTTCTTTGCTGTGTCTGTAAGATGGCTTTAAATATTGGTGTTGGACTCATGGTGTGAAGATCATATAAATCGTATTAGACTCTTAATGATCAAGAAGTGGCAGCTAGATCGTTCCAAAAGGTAGTATGTATTGTGATGACTGAAACCACTGTAACCCTCATGCAAAGCAAAATGGATAGGTTGTTTTTCTTCTATATGTATGGGGGTCCCTCATCAGCCAGCTTGATCCCATAGGGCATGTTTTCATATGTGAGACAATTAATACATTTGCATTCAGATAGACTAAAAATGTCACCCCAACTAAAGTAGAACTTCTGTAAAAGCACCATCATACCCATGGTCCTCTTGTTTCAGTTAGTTGGTTCTGATGTAACATACATAATTTTATAAAGCAAAACAGAAATTATGCCCCCCCCCCCCCCC